>JARKIA010000460.1:0-82268 GCA_029289565.1 Mycena galericulata
CGAGTAGGAGGAGGACAGTGGGCATTTCGGAGAGAGAGCAGTACACACGAGGCTGTGGTTAACGATCATTCCCTGCCAGTGATTCACCGCCCGAGCGCCTATAACTAAACGTAACAATACGGTCTATTCAAGACATTATTGTCAAGACAAAGGCGGACAGATCACACGAGCTTTCGGGGTTGGAATTGGGAAAACAAAAATACTGTACTGATACACATGTAGAATTAGTCCTCGAATGCACTCTCAAACAGGTAATTTGCGGCAAGTTCCTCGTTCTTGTCGCAGGCAAAGTATGCCTCCAGCACAGCCTGGCGCGGAAATCCCAACGCTTCGAGCTGTGGACAAGGGTGAGAAACAACAAGGGATCCCATAATAAGCGGCGTACGCGCTGGATGGCAGCCCTCTCCTCTTCTGTTACGCTGACAACGTGGGCGCCCGGGGGCACAGGGCCGTCGTCTCCCTCGTCGAATTCGGCACCGTCGACACCAAAGAGGCGCGCGACGGCCGCCGGGTTCTGTTTCTATCATCTGCATCAAGGCTGGGTTCTGAGCACCGAGCTGTTGAATCAGTGGCTGGATGAGGGCGGGGTTTTGGGCCATCAGCTCGCGCAGCTGCTGGATCTGGGGGTTGTTTTGCAGTGCGGCGAGGTCGAGATGGGCACCGGGCCAGGGCCGGCACCAGCACCAGCTCCAGCGCCGACTTGCTGCTGCTGTTGCTGCTGCTGGGCGAGCTGGGACGGGGAGATCAGATGTCTGTTAAAAATAAAAATAAAAAATGTACTTGGAACAAGTTCTGAGGGCCTGCGGGGGCCGCGGGAGCGGGGGCAGGTGCAGGTGCGGCAGCGGCAGGCACATTGGCATCGGGTGCAGGAGAAGCGGGGGCAGGGGCGGCGCCACCGGCAGGCGGACCTCTCGCAGCAGCAGCACCACCGGACGCCTCGGCTTCGAGATGGGCGGGGATGCCCTGGATGCTGCATCAACGGGGTGCGTTGATTGAAAAAAAAAAGCACGCACGGTCATGAGATATTCGGCGGCGCGATCGGGGTTGTTGTAGCTGGCGCGCATGGCACGGGTGACCTCTTCACGGGTAAAACCCATCTCCATCATGTTGGCGATGGTGCTCTGGAGGGCCTCGCCGGACAGGAACGAGGTGGTCTCGCCGAATGGGACGGCGGCGGCGGGGGCCGATGGTGCTGCTGCTGGCGGTGCGGCTGCGGGCGGTGCAGGGACGGCCGGGTCAGCGGCGGCGGCGGCGGGCGCGTCGGCGGCAGGGGTACTCGTAGATGCAGCAGGCATCGGCGATGGGGTCGGTTTAGGCTGTAGGGCGGGTTAGCGGATACACGGAGGACTGGAGCGCGCACGGACCTTTGAGACCATGAGGACGAGAAAGTCTTTTTCCTTTATGCCACAGGACTCGACTGTCTTGTCGTCGGGAAGGACCTTGCCGGAGTAGATGATCTTCTGGATGGCGGTGGGGTGGCCCTGAGCATCCTGGATCTTTGTCTTTAGGATCGCGACGGTGTCCTCGCCCTCTGCATCGATCTGGGAGGATGAGGGGAAGCGGGGGAGGAGACCGAGGCACACGCACTTGGAATACTTTCTGCTGGGTTGTTTTGACCGTGATTTTCATCGTGAAGAAATGCACGCGCAAGAGACGGTGCAAGGAGACTGGAATGGGAGAGGACGCGTAAGGGTATCGAGTCACGCCGTTACGCAGAATCAATTATAAGTTGGCAGCAACTACAAACTTTGTAGTTGCTGCCAAATTTCAGCGAGAAATGCAAAGGGACTTGGCATAAAAGTTGGCAGCAACTACAAACGTTGTAGTTGCTGCCAAATTTCTTGATCGGTGTACAGTTCTCGGGACTTGGCATAAAATCTGGCAGCAACTACAACGTTTGTAGTTGCTGCTACATAAATGTACTCAGTTCTCGAAATGCAAAGCGACTTGGCATAAAATTTGGCAGCAACTACAACGTTTGTAGTTGCTGCCAAATGTACTGGTTGGTGTAATACAGTTCTCAAGACTTGGCATGAAATTTGGCAGCAACTACAACGTTTGTAGTTGCTGCCAAATTTCTTGGTCGGTGTATGTACAGTTCTCGGGACTTGGCGTAAAATTTGGCAGCAACTACAACGTTTGTAGTTGCTGCTAAATGTACTCAGTTCTCGAAATGCAAAGCGACTTGGCATAAAATCTGGCAGCAACTACAACATTTGTAGTTGCTGCTAAATGTACTCAGTTCTCGAAATGCAAAGGGACTTGGCGTAAAATTTGGCAGCATGTTTGCCAAATTTTATGTGTCCGCCGACCGACAATCTACAGCAACTACAAGCGTTGTAGTTGCTGCCAACGCGCCTTGCTGCTAAATAAATATTTATTGTAATAAAAGCATGTGATACGATTCTGTGATTTGCCTCCATGGCAGAAGGAGGAGACGCATACCTCCGTCGCCTCGCTGCCTTTGTCCGCGCCAACGAGAAGAGTCTCGCCGCAGCGGGGCTCCCCAGAGCCCGTCCTCGCCGTGCTGACCCCTCCATCTCCGTCTACAACCCCTTGTCTTGGTTTGCAGAACAGAGCCCGCAGGCTGCTCCCCTCGTCCTCGCAGTCGACACACACCATCTCTTCTATGTTCTCATGCGTCTCGAGGCCCAGGGCTTCCATGTCGGCACCCTCGATGTCCGCATCGACTCCCCGTCCCGCCCCATGAGCTACATCAACGTCCTCCCCGCCCAGGACAAAGCAGACACCCTCTCTCTCGCCTCCTTTCGCTCCACTCTCTCCGCCGTCTCCGGCCTGTCCCTCGGCAGCGGCTGGTGGGGCCGCCCGGAGCCACCCACCCTCGAGGCAGAGCTAAAGTATCTCTTCAGTAGCTTCACCAAGCTCCCCGCCCTCTCTGTCACCGCCCCCACCCGCAAACTCATCGCAGAGCTCGCCAACGAGCCCCCCAACGAGAACGCCCTCCCCCTCGATGCCTTTCGCAATCTCCAGAGCCTCGAGTGCGTGGACATTGACCCCCGCGCTCTCCTGGGCTGGGATCGCCTCGCAGAGAGTCTACGCAGCCTCCGCATAAAGAGGAGCGGCCTCGAGGACGTCTCCGACATCTTTGTCGGCGCCGTCCTCGACGACCAGGCCCGCAGAGCAGGCAGCACCAGCAGGCAGCGCCGCCGCCGCATTCCCCGTGGCTCCACATACGCCACCCGTCTCCCCGACTCGGTCCCAGAGGAGCCCGAGAGCGGCTCCGACTCCCCCACCGAACTCTCCTCCCTCAAGTGGGCCTTTCTCAGGCACCTCTCGCTGTCCGACAACAGCCTCACGTTTTTCCCTTCCGTCCCGTATCTAACCTCGCTTACCCACCTCGACCTTTCCTCCAACCTCCTCGTCTCCGTCCCCCCCAACCTCTCCGCCCTCTACAACCTCGTCTCCCTCAACCTCGCCGACAACATGATCGACTCGGTCCTCGCCATCTACCAGCACCTCGGCCAGGTTCTCTACCTCAATCTCTCCCGCAACCGCCTCGAGTCTCTCTGCGGGCTCGAGCGACTGCCGGCGCTAGAACGGGTCGATCTCCGTCACAATCTCGTCGAAGAGTCCGCGGAGGTCGGCCGGCTCGCCATGCTCCCCAACATCGCAGAGATTTGGATCGATGGGAACCCGTTTGTCGAGATCGAGGAGGGCTATCGTGTCGCCTGCTTTGACTACTTTTGGAAGGAAGGCAAGACCGTCCTGCTGGACGGCTCCCAGCCGGGCTTCTATGAGAAGCGCAACCTTACCATACCACCCCCGCCGCAAATGTCCTCATCTCGGCCCGTCTCCGCGGCCTACTCACCCCCCGTGGTTGCGGTAGGCCATGCGCATGCGCACGGGGCCTCTTCTCCGCCTGTCAATGCCGACAACAGCCCCTCCCCTCCCACGGCTTCGCCGAATCTCGCCCCCGTTGGTGCAGTGGGTGTGATTGGCAAAGGCCGGCGGAAGAACAAGCGCATCGTCGATCTCGACGGTGGGGAGAGCGACGGCGGCAGCTCCCGCAGCGCGTCGCACACGCGCACAAAGTCGGACGGCTCCGGGCGCGCTGTCAAGGCCCGACCCAAGGGCAAGAAAACCGAGGCACAAGCCCCTGTTCAGATCCTTGGCAAGGGCTGGGGCCAGTTTGGCGCGCTCGCGGAGACGTCGGATGCGCCTGCGCCGCTGCAGATCAGCACGAACAATGCAGACGCGGGCGCTGTCCCGCGGCGCTCGCGCCACAGTCGATACCAGTCGGAGATGATTCACGTGGCGCCGCCCACAGAGTCCACGTCGTCTGTCGTGTCACCGACAGGCACGCCCACGACGGCGACATTCCGGCGGAACCGCAACTCGGCGACGTTCTCAGCCAAGGCGGCGGGGCGGCGGGCGCGAGTGACGGCGTCGGTTTACGAGCCTGTGGCGTCCACGTCGGATCGAGAGGAGGACGCGGACAGCGTGGACGCGTACCGGCGACGGATCGAGGCGTTGAAGAAGGACATGGGGGACGGCTGGCTGAAGGTGTTTAGGCAGAGCTCGTAGAGTAGATATTATAAACTTAGTACACGGCTTAATATTTGGGGACTTGCTTTATTTTCTGGTGTGGTTTGCCCATGTTTTGATCGCAAATCGTAAGCCTGTCTCTTCCGATTTCCTATTTTCACGCTGCGGCGCATACCGCTCACGTCGCTCTTTACCGCTTTCGCCTACTCTGCAATTTACAGAAAATCCAAACACAATGGGTGCTAATCTGTCCAAAGCTCTCGGTATTTTATTCTCCGCACCAGCATTCTCGTACCACTTCATGTTTCCTAGGCAAGATATTCGGGAACAAGGAGATGAGACTCCTCATGCTCGGCTTGGATGCCGCCGGAAAGACCAGTGAGCGCCGCCCGCAACGACAACAGGAGCGACTGACTTTACCTGCGCCGCCAGCGATTCTATACAAGCTCAAGTTGAACCAATCAGTGACCACAATTCCAACCGGTGCGTCTTCCTCGTGCCTCTTCGCCCCTCGCGGCTGACACCCGCAAAACCAGTCGGGTTCAACGTCGAGACCGTAACGTACAAGAACGTCAAGTTCAATGTTTGGGATGTGGGCGGGCAGGACAAAATTCGGCCCCTCTGGCGGCACTACTACACGGGGACGCAGGGCCTCGTGTTCGTCGTCGACAGCCAGGATCGCGAGCGGCTCGACGAGGCCAAGCAGGAGCTGCATCGCATATTGAGCGATAGGGAGATGAAGGAGTGTCTGCTGCTTGTCTTTGCGAACAAGCAGGATCTGCCCGGAGGTGCGTCCCGTCCGCGTGCGTGTCGTGCGCTCTGCTGACCACCGTGTAGCGATGTCTCCGGCAGAGGTGACGGAGAAGCTGGGGCTACATAAGATGAAGGACCGCTCGTGGTATGTCCACCCTAGGTGAGTGTTTCTGACCCCGCGTTTGTCGTGCGCTACGCTGACTGGGTGCGCTCGCAGCTGTGCAACGACGGGAGAGGGTCTGTTCGAGGGACTGCAGTGGCTGTCGCAAAATGTCAAGAAGCGACCACAGTGAGCGCCTTCGTCCATAGAAATACTATACCCCCTCCGAGTCCCTTGGGTACCCCCCGCGGTGTCTTATCCGCCGCCTGCACGCCTGCACGACCTATACGAACGATCTCCCTTTTACGCTTTTGTTCACTACATCCTATTATGTCCCTTCTGCGATGTTTCATATTATTACCGAGTTTATTGGGGTCTCCAGACTTATAAAGCATCTACCTTATATTGCGCAATTTTAAATGACGTGCGAACCTGTTCCTCTCCTCCATGTTCTCTGCAGCACGGGCAGCATTTGCCCGGAGAACCTTCGCGACCAACGCCGTGGCTGTTGACGGCTTCAACGGCGCAGTGGGGAACACACCTCTCGTTCGTCCAATACACTGTACTCGACCCCTTCCATTTCACCCGCGTTCCCTCAGATCTACCTCAAACATCTCTCTGAGAAGACCGGCTCTCGCATCTTTGGCAAGGCCGAGTTCCAAAATCCTGGCGGGAGCGTGAAGGATCGGGCCGCGCTTGGGGTAGTCCGTGATGCGGAGGACCGCGGGCAGTCAGTCGTCCGCCTCCCTCTACACAGTCCATTTAGCGCACTACAGACTAAAACCTGGCGGAACCGTGGTCGAAGGGACCGCAGGGAACACTGGCATTGGGCTCGCACACGTCTGCCGCGCGAGGGGGATACAAATGTGTAATATTTATGCCCAACACCCAGGTGCGCGCCGGCTCAACCACCAGCCCAGCTAAATAACCGCGGCATCCATCCAGAGCCAGGAGAAGATCGACCTGCTGCGCATGCTTGGCGCAGAGGTGCACGCCGTGCCCGCCGTCGCGTACGAGAATCCCGCAAACTATAACCACCTTGCGCGCGACCACGCCAAGACGCTCGCGAACGCGATCTGGACGAACCAGTTCGACAACACGGCGAACGCGTACGCGCACTACATCTCGACCGGCCCGGAGATCTGGGAGCAGACGCAGGGCGACGTGGACGCGTTCGTGTGCGCGACGGGGACCGGCGGGACGCTGGCGGGGGTGGGCAAGTATCTGCGCGAGAAGAGCCAGGGAAAGACGCAGATCTGGATCGCAGATCCCCCCGGCAGCGTGTTGACCAGCTACATCAACAGCGGCGGGAAACTGACAGAGAGAAGCGGCAGCTCGATCACCGAAGGTACGCCGTGGGTAGTGCGGCATAGGGCGAGCGCGCTGACGGCGTCTAGGTATCGGTCAGGGCCGCATAACAGACAACCTGGCGACGTTCATCAACGATGTCTCTGGCGCCTTCACCGTCCCTGACGAAAAGTCGATTCAGATGGTGTACGAGCTGCTCGACACGGAGGGATTGTACCTTGGCGCCAGCTCGGCCCTCAACGTTGTTGCGGCCGTCGAGCTCGCGCTCAAGCTGGGCAAAGGTGGGGTTCCACGCATCGCGCAATCGTGCCGTATTCACGACCGCCGCAGGCTCCAAGGTTGTGACCGTCCTCTGCGATGGCGCATACAGGTATCAAAGCCGGCTGTTTTCGAAGAAATGGCTCGAGGCGAAGGGGTTAGAGGGCGCCATCCCCGAACACCTGAAGAAATATACCGTATTAGAGTAGCTGGATCCAAAATTAGATTCTCACTCACGGATATCATTGGGTCTGCTTGCGGCGCACTTTGGACGGCCGGAAAGTCGCACCTCTGAAATTGTCACCCCTGAAGTTTTCCCTCGGGCCGCGCAGGTGCTTATCTGCCCAGTTGTCGACTTGAGGGGAGTAATCGGGCGGGGGCGATGCCGGGACACTCTGGAACCAACCAGGGAAATCCACGGCCCGCTCCTGCGGGTATTCATAGTGGACGATCCCGTCCAGACCAAGTTTCCGCAGGCGTCGCGACTTTTTAGGAGGCGGCTCCAAGTTGTAGTGGTAGTACTGGAAGACGAGGTCCCTGGGCTTTGGGGAATGGCGGACGATCGTGAGGCTCTCTGTGGAATTTGGACGCGTGGGACGCGTCTTGCTCGGGTCCTGACGCGTTGAGGCGAGAGCTGGGAGGAGGATCGCGTTGCCAGCGCCGCGTGCAAACAATCTGACAGACAAGTGGCATTCCTTGCACAGACAAATGGCGGCGGGGATGGGAGCCATATCATGCGATCGACGGACCATCAACAATAGACACAAATAGTACCGCTCAGATGTCGAGGAAGCAATCGCTAACGGCTGGAAACCGATTTTCATTCTCCGTCTGGCGCCGGAGCAAACCAGGACCTACCAGAAAAGGGACATTGATTAAACGCGCTTTGACCGATGACGTTTGGCGGCGTTTTACTATTTTGGGCGGGTCCACAGCTTCCGTAAATAGGAAATTCCCAAATGCGCTGGTGCAAGGCTGCCAGCTCGAGGGAGGATTCAAGAAGGCCGGGGGACATGTTGTAAGAGGAAATCGGTGGAGATTCGCAGAATCGCGCCAGTTGTCGTTGCGTGCGAGAGACATGTACGCCGCCGTAAGCAAAAGTAAACAAGTTGCCCGAGATTTTGGAAACCAACAACAAAATCTATCCAGTCTGGCGGGATTACGATAGGGTCAGCCAAGCCCAGAGAGAAGCGCGGAGATAGGATGGGGACGGAGGTGCCGAGGAGGGTCGCCGCGCAATCAGCACGGAGTTCCCATGTCGCTTGTGTTCCAGAAAATGCACGGAGAGAGGCGCAGAGGGTCTCCGAAGCGGTGATTGTGATCGAGGACAGAGGATGAATGGAAGGAGAGGCAAAAGCAAAGATCCGAGAAGGCTGGGAACTCAGCGGGTGTAGTTCAGAGTGGTGTAACGGTAGTCAACGGCAGCTTTCGCCGGTATGATGTTGTGAACGGGCGTCTCGAGTGTTGTCCTTGTACCCCCATCTCCTCCACGCCATGGGTCGCAGAAAGATTGAAATCCAGCCTATTACCGTACGTCCTCCCCTGAGACCCCCAACCCGCGCTCACCTGCTGCCAAAGCACGAACGAAACAGATCTGTTACCTTTTTGAAGGTACTAAACAAATATAGTTCGCTTTGGCCCCGCTTACTTTAGATCACACCAGCGCAAAAACGGGCTCTTCAAAAAGGTACGTTTTTTTTTAATCTCTCCGAGTCCGCTGACCCCCCGTCGCCTAGGCCTATGAGCTTGGCGTCCTCTGCTCGGTCGACATTGCGGTCATCATTTTTGGTGCACACACATTTCCTTTTTTTTTTTTGGCGGGGAACAATGCATTGATATCTTTCGCAGAACAACGTCCGGGACACAATGTCAAACTCTACCAGTACTGCTCTGGCGACGTTCAGGATATTGTAACCCGCCAAACCAGATTCGACGGCGAAAGGGAAACGCGCGGCCCACCTGATTTTTCGGGAGCCGCGGCCACCAAGCTCGAAGACCCCGGCGAGGGCGACGAGGAGGAGCAGGAGGACGAGGACGAGGTGATCCCGTCCCTTGGCTCGAAGCGGCGAAGCGACGGGTCTAAACCGGGCAACGACCTTGCGCTGAACATCGACGTGAGCCGCCACGCACCGCCTTCCTGTTCCCGCGCTCTAACGCAGAGTAGGTGGACTACCGAACAAGGCAGCAGCGCCCCACAACGTCGTCGGCGCTTCCCCTTTCGAGCGACCGCCACTCGCCGTCGAGCAAAAAACAGCGTATCGAACCGCGCATGCTGCCGCCAGGGCGAACAGGATCAGAAATGTCGCCAGGCGGGTTTTCGTACGCGCCATCGATGCGCGGCGCGTCAGGAAGCTCTTACGGTAGCAACAACGCGCCCTACTACCCGGGGCAGCCGTTTGTGCCGCCGTCGTTCGACTCGTTCTCTGGTTCGCGCGGGCAGCGAAACTTGACTACGCCATACACCGAATACCCGCTGGGGTCGTCGTCGCGGCCTGCGCCACAGCGGAATCCAAGCGGTGACCCGTTTGGGAGCCTCCTGGACGATGACGCGGCGCGACAGACTCTACCGGCGCAGGGCTCCGGATACACGGGGATTGATTGGCCAGTGCACAACACAGGGGGGCGGCGTACGTTGTATTCATCTGGACACGCGACTCGAAGACTGACGTTGAGCAGAGAACACGAGCGGGACAGGAGAAAACGCGAGCACATCGCCAAATAACTGGTTGGATTACTTGGGGAACCCACGGGGAGAGGGGCGGGTTTCGGGGCGTCCGCGAGAGGGGGAGCGGCCGGGGAGTCGGGGGCGGGTGATTGAGGAGTACGAGGTGAAGAAAGAAGGGTAGCTGATATAATTCCTGGCACCGGGATTTTTCGTATGTGCTGTAAAATTGCTTTGAATGATATTGTAACGGAACGCGAAGCCTAGCCAAAGCATTATATATTTGTGGACCCACAAAGTCAAACTTGTCGAATGGTGCTGGGTGCGATGCGATCCCCGAAAGAGCAGTTTATGGACACCGATGGAAGAATTGAATAATAAATAGATGCATGGATGGGCCACTGACATGACATATTTTTCACCTTTGAGTGGATGGAAATCAAGAAAAGCAGGGTGAGCTTTGCACATGTTATAACCGAAGCACGTTGTACTCGTCTCTCTCTCTCTGCTCCCACTCGCCCCTGGGCAGTATACCTTGCCCATCGCGCCCTGTTCCTTCTCTCCCATGCCAGGCGACCAAAATAATATTAAAAATACGCCAGACGCGCCAGACGAAAATTTGGTGGAACCCCCGCCTCAGGCCGAGCCGTCGATGCCTCCCCCGCCAGCACCTCCAGCCAACGGCCGCGCAAAACTGCCCCAGAAGCACTCTTTCTTCGAAAAATTTATCCTTAAATTGCTCCCGTGTGTCGCGCCATCCGACGCCCACCCCGTCGAGCCGCTCGACCCACCCCACCCCGAAAAAGCCGCTCAACAGGCACCTGACCCCGTACAGGTTCCTTCTCCTCCTCCTCCTCCGCCCGCCCCAGAGCCAGTGCCCGTCGCAGAGCCAAAGCCAGAGGAGCCCCCAGCAGTCGTGCCCGTCGAGGAGCTCATGGCACCGCCGACTCCCGTCTCCCTCTTGCCTCCCGCAGAGACAGAGGGCGTCACTTCGGGCGCAGTGCAGCCCCCGGGCTCCACCGGCGAGTCCGTTCTCCACCACCCCGCCAAGCGCGACTCGGTCGTCGCCGCCAACGACGGTGACGAGTCCGATACGAGCTTCACCGACGACGAGGACATGGACGACGTCAACATCGACGATGCACAGGAGGAGGAGGACCGCCTCATATTAAATGGCGGCGCAGGCATCCCCATCGGCCCCGTAAACACTCAGTCGTCACTCTCGCACCGTTTCACCTGACGTGTTTTTATAATTCAGGACGGCGTCCCAAAACCTCTTCTGCCCCCAATTTCCCCCCAGCACGTTGGCCGCAAGTGCCTCGTGCTCGATCTCGATGAGACCCTCGTGCACAGCAGCTTCAAGGTGCCGAAACCGTGCGTTTCTCCCAACACGCGCAAACGAACTAATATTACGTATCCAGTCCATACAGCAGGCCGACTACGTCGTGCCCGTCGAGATCGAGTTCAACTGGCACAACGTCTATGTCATTAAACGCCCCGGCGTCGACAACTTTCTCAAGAAGATGGGCGAGATATACGAGGTCGTCGTCTTCACCGCCAGTTTAAGCAAGGTAAAGCCAAACGCGCCACATCCGCGAGCTAATCTGACCCATCTCGTCCGCAAGTACGCCGACCCCGTCCTCGACAAGCTCGACATCCACCAAGTTGTTACCCACCGCCTCTTCCGTGAGAGCTGCTACAATCACAAGGGCAACTATGTCAAGGTATGTCGTCCGCTTGTCGCTTTCTTTCCCGGTCCGTGCTTTTTTTTGACAGACCTGCACAGGATCTGTCACAATTAGGCCGGCCGATTGGAGATACAATCATCATCGACAACTCGCCCGCGTCCTACATCTTCCACCCGAACAACTCTGTGCCCGTCTCGTCGTGGTTCAACGATCCACATGACACCGAGCTGACTGACCTTGTCCCGTTCCTCACCGACCTGGCCGTCGTTGACGACGTCCGCGGCGTGCTCGATGGCGCACGATAGTACACCGTGCTGCCGGCCTCCCTGTTCTCTCGCTTTCCTACGGTTTATTTCTCATTACACTACAGCAACTCCACGGTATACCCTGCAATCAAGTCAGTATCCCCCTCGCATTCGTCACGCACAACCCTACACCGCCTGCCGCTTTCGAATCGTTTCTTTTCACGCCCCGGACCATGTCCGGTCGCTCCTGCACGCCCTGCGCCTCCTGGACACTCGTACATATTCTCGGCGCCCAGTTCATAATGCCCTATTACACTGATGCCCGGATTGATCTTACATCTGATGTCCCCTCCGCAGGACTATCATTGCTATCGTCCCGCGACCCCCAACATTCCTTCCTTACTTACGAATGGATACGAAAAGATATGACGAAATGCAGGATAATTACATGTCGCGCCTTTTTGAGTCTCCCGTTCTCGCGGTGGCGTCCCGAGCCTCCTGCTGCGCATGCGTGCAACCCGCATTTCGAGAACCTTATCGCATTGCTATATAAACTTCAGGTGGATCAATTACCCTACACCTCTTTCAATACAAAACACGAGGTCTGCATGCCCTCTATATCTCGACCGCCACGTCCACTAGCGCCGCTCCTCTTTCTTGTCCTCCCCGCTCGACAGCGTGGGCTCCTCGTCGTCCCATGGGCTAAAGTTGGGCTTGCGGATGCGGGGCAAGGCCGAAAGCCATGACGGGAGGCCCTTGACGTCGAGCGCGTGCTGCCCTACGCCTGCAGGCACAGCGTGCACATGCGAAGGAGAAGTCGGTACGCTCCCCATCTCGCTCAGGCTCGGCAGCCGCTCGAGGCTGGTGTTCGTCGAGCCACCCAGCGCACGGTGCAGCGCCTCCCGCTCAGCCGGGGAGGGCGCAAACGCGCGCAGCAGTGAGTGACTCGCGGACGCGGGCGCCGCCATCATGTTCGAGCCCATGCCGTTCGGGTTCAAAGCGTCGTACGCCGTGACACGCGGACTCGGGCCTGTCGTAGCGCCCTTCCGGGGAAGGCTGAACACCTTGGCGTCGGGGTTGAGGCCCTTCTTGGGCTTCTCCTTGGTCGAGGCGAACCAGCGGCGGGACACGGCCTTGTCCGCAGCGGCAACGATGGGAGGAGTGGACTCGTCTTCCTTTCCGGACGTGGGATCGGAGTGACGGTGGGCCAATGACACACGCTGCATGTCCATGGGGCTCTCGAAGGGCATGCGGTACTCGCGCGCATGCGGCGACGTAAGTACGCGCACCTCAAACGAATCGCGCTCGTAATCATTCGCGGAGGGCTCGTGCAGTGAGGTCGGCGACATGGTTATCGGACCGAAGCTCGGACTTGTCTGGCTGTCAGAGGCGTGTAGGTGCTGTGAACGGGTACGATGTAAGCTAGCTTCCCGCCATTCCTTGTCCATGAAAGCGTCACTGTCAGACTGGAACGACCTCGAGGACCCATCCCCGCTATCCAGCGACGTGATAATGCCGGAAGGAATCAGGGATTGGCTAGTCGGCGACATGAGGGGAACCTGGGCGCGCTGTTCTGGATCACCAAACGGCGAAAAGTTGCCAGAAACCTGCCGTGAAGGCTGGTTCAGGAAAACGTCATCGAAGATGGAATATCCGTTGGACCGTGGGCCAGGATTGACCAAGTTGCCGAGCGCTGGACCGTTGTTGAAGTTGGATATGGCGCCAAGCGCCAACTTGGTAGGCCGGGGCGACGTCGGAAGGGCATGAGGGTCCGAGGATCGTCGACCCCGACCCACGCGGATATCCACCGGTTCACCGGACGCATTGGAATCATAAAAGTTGCGGGGCGCGACAGGCCAGGCCCCCGCCGCTGCATGCTGGGGATGGAAGGAGCGATCCTGTTTCCTTAACTCTGCCCGCTCACGCACAAGCTTCAATCGCTCCCTCTCACTAGAGAGTTTATCCTCTAGCTCTCTGGCGCGAAGATTCAGTGCGGCAATGACGTCCTCGGCAACCTTGATCTCCTGCCTCTTGTGCTCTAGAGCCTCTGTGATGTCTTGCTCGGGTTGCGAGATCTCTTGGCTCTGGAGAACAGAAGACTGGTCGTCGGCAAGACGCTGCTGGAGAGTGCTGATTTCTTTATCCAAATGTTCCATACGCTGACTCGCGTCGTCTCGGGCATTCTGGGCAGCCTTGAGTTTCTTTTCCGCATCCCTCTTTATGCTCTCGGCCGCCCGCTTCGAGTCGTCCAAAGTTTTAGTACGTGACTTGAGCTCGGATCTGGATGCATCCTCTTGACGCTTGTTGTCGCGGAAGGAGTCGACTTCCCCTTGCAAAGAGGCGTGCGAGGCAGCGGCGCCAACCTGGAAGTCTGCGAGCTGGGTCCGAAGATCGTGCAACGAGTTTTTGGATAACGAGATCTGATGAAGCACCTCCGCGATTCGAGGAGATTGGTCGAACAGCGTAGAAGGTGATCGCGAAAGGGCAGGTGAGGCCAAGCGATTTTGCTCCGTTGCTAGGTTCGGTTGCGAAGAATGATTCGGTGATGGAGAAGTATGTGGACGGTCAGCTGTTGAAGGCCGAGGGGTGTGCAAAGGTAAGGAAGCGGATTTCGGAAGCGGAGGGGGGGTTGAACTGCGTGCCGGTAGCCGCTGCGACGATTTATCGCGATTCCTCAGCTTGGGAGGAGGTCGCGCGACGGGCAAATTCTTGGTAGAAAATGGAAGGCCTGGCCGAATTGACTTTAATTGCCAGCCCCAAGGATGTACTTGGCATTTTCACGCACCATCGTACTCGTTTAATTTATCCAATGCCTTCATTCCGAGAATGCCAGAAGTCCAACTTTCCTCATCGGTTGAGCGCGCGACGACGTCCTGGTACCAGGCGTCCAAAACGCCTCCCCGGTACCATTTACCGAATGCGCCGATGAACCAAGAATCTGTCACGATCGTCGAATCCCTGTCACGACGGGACCGACATGCAGCGCGGTCTGCCCGTGCAGGGATGATCGCGGCAACTGTGAAGATCCCGAAGCTGCGAAAGACATGCTTGGGGGTGCGGAGGGAAACGGAAGCGCGATTTGCAAAGTGAAAGGGGGAACCGTGATCGAAAGGAACTGTGGAGGACAAGGGTGGGGAGCCACGCCTTTGAGATGAGCTGTGCTTGTCGCGGGTATCCTGATCGTCCGAATTATCATCCAAACGGCTGAGATGGTGACGAAAAGATTGTTCTGTTAGATATGCACGAAACGAGTTCTCCGATGGATTTGTGAGATAGGCTGGCGGTGAAAAGAAAAAGAAAAACGTTAGTACAGAGAGACGAGGTCGATGGGGAAGAGCCGGGGTGGTGGTCTGCCATGCAATGGATTGCGCCCACCGCGGTGAACAACGGATCGGGAGAAAATCGAGTAGGGATCGAGAGACAAGATGAGAAGGGACTGACCGAGAACGAGGAAAACTATTGTGCATACGACGATGCAAAAGAGGGATCTAAGGTCACCCTTTGCATAGACGACGCCTGCCCACTCGCGCAAGGGTTTTCTGAGAGACATGATGCCCAGACCACCGAAGGAGATGCTCATAAGGAGGAGGAGGGAATCCCTCCGGGGGAGGAGTGCAGCAAAACCCCAGGCGGCGAGCGGAGTGGCAAGCTGGAGCGGGGCCGACAGTGTTGCGGAGATGGTCAACCAACAGAATACGGCGAGTGAAAGGACACAGCCAGAACGCTGACAAATCATTCCATTTCTCAATCAATCACTACCATCTAAAACCCTCCTCAGCAAAGAATACAGCCGAGTCCAGTCCACCACCGCCTTGCCAGATCCATCTTCACAGTCAAGGGTCATGTCAATCTTTCTTCGCTTTTTTCCAAACAGCTGTTCCTCCGTCTGCGCGTCGTCCTCGTCCAGCATCTTCATGTCAACGTCTCGCTGAGATAACTGAGACGGCTGAGACGGCTGCGAACAGGATGTATCGGAATTAGGCACTAGTATCCGTTCCGGTCCCGATGGCGGTGGAGGTGGCGGTGGAGGTGGCGAAACCTTGCGCACGCGAGGCGACCTCACTCTCTGAGCCGGCGTCGGAGCCGTCAAGTACGAAGACGGCTCTGGTACAGGGGAACGCGGGTTCTCCTCCCTCCCCGGACTCGCCGACCAGTCACTGAACGGCGAAGAGGGCACCGAATATTTTTCAGACGGCGAAGAAGACCCCAGGTCGCGTGCATCTTCGACAAAGGTAATAAGATTCCTGTACTTGACAGCAGGAAAGCACTTGCCAGGCTCTACGGAGCGTTCTCTTGGTCGCTTTCTAGTCGCTGGAGATGGTCTCACACCAACTAGTGGGTTCTCAAATTCGACCTGTATGAAAATCAGCATGGATCTCACGGGAGAGATACCGACAACATACATGCCACCGGTTCTTATATTCGTGATATCCGTCTTTGGTGTCTTGTTTTCGGCTTGTAGTGGCGAGTGGTTTCGCTTCCAAAACCAGCGGCTTCCGCGGCGAGACGACGCGTTCCGCTGGGGGAGGAGGATTGTTTCCCTCTCTGGCTTTCTTTCTCTCCCTGAGCACGTTTCTGGCGCAGCGC
Organism: Mycena galericulata; assembly: GCA_029289565.1. Classification (NCBI taxonomy): domain Eukaryota; kingdom Fungi; phylum Basidiomycota; class Agaricomycetes; order Agaricales; family Mycenaceae; genus Mycena; species Mycena galericulata. The sequence continues at coordinate 16,108 of JARKIA010000460.1, forward strand.
ATCAATACCAGGGTGACGCGCGATGGCTTTGGTACGCACCCGGCTCCCCCATCTTGCCTTAGACCGTCAGACCACTCCCGAAGCTCAGGGTCCGATTCGAGAGTATTCGGGTTTCCCCACTTGGGTGCTCCATAGCTTCCGACCAACGACACCGATTCGCAATGCAGGGCGAGTTGGTCGTTGGTGGACATGCCCCCTTTGCGATTGGGGACGCGTGCCGACATGGGCTTGAATTTCTTTATTACAACGAGAGCAGTTCTGCTTTCTGTGATACTGCGGCCGGATTTGCTTTGGTTGCGGTCTGTGTCCCGTTGATAAAAGTACAATAAGAACGGACCGGTTGGATGCTGCTACAGCCTCCTTGCTGAACCTTACTGGCATGATCAGAGCCTTGTCATTTATGAGCGCCCATATCGTGGAGTCCTCGTTGTAGATTCTAAACATGTTTCCACGCGAATAGAACAGAGACACTACCTCGTTTTCCGCGCCGAATGTAAGAAACTGGTCAGAAACATAAGTGCAGGCCATCAAGCTGTGGTAGGCGGTATGCGGACCTCGACAATTTGGACCTTCTTTCCCTTTTCTTCGAGAGGAACCGAGGACAAATTCCCTCCGTAAGTTTCGGCAACTTGTATGAGATGCCTCTTTATCCAGGGGTGAACCGACTCGGACATGGAAAAAGAAAGGAGATTGAGACGCGACTGTGACCTGTCACGGGCGCGCGTGTCACATGCGAAATTCCGTTTGTACGCGATGACTTTGTCAACAGCGACGAGCGTACATGTACTCCCAATGTCAACTTCTGTTTCGTGCAAAAGCAACAGTTATAATACGAAGGTTGCGTATTGTGCTTTATTTATTTGACTCTACGAGGAATGAGCGGAGTCTTTCAAGAGAACGAGAGACTCATTAAACAAACAAACAATTTATCGAGTCCTGAGACGAGTCCCAGATGGTTGGTTCTGTATCGTCTACAGAACCGGTCTACTGCGTGCATATACGCAATTGGCCTGAAAAAGAAGGGAAGAATCTGGCGAAGAGCTTGTGCTGCCAGCACACGAGACGAGTGTCGACTGGACCAAAGGCATTATGTAGATAAAAGCTAACGGTGAATTAATCCAGTCTGGCAGCCTCAGGAGGCGAATGTGAACGGAAAAAAGCAGCTATTGGAGCAAAGCAGAGTCGGGAGAAGAGAAAAAGGCCGTGTTGGACGTCCGATGAAAACGGGATCTGATATCAAGGACGCGGACGCAGGCCGCAGGGGCTGTTGGCAAGCTTCAAGCTTCACTGTAACAGGTTTGAGGGCGATCCGACCTGTTAGTCCTTGCGACTAGTCCGGGATTTTGTAGAGATAGAACCAAAGGCGTTGACAAGCTATGCTCGCTCACTGCTCGCACAAGCTCTTGCCCAGCCCGTCCCGATACACCACTGGGATGGTACCTGGACGGTACTAGCGGTCTGTTGTCCAGGCTGACAAAGGATGATATCGACTTACTTAAGGAATGGAATCGTGTCAGCCTCTGCGCCTTTCACCACGACGACGCCATTTTGACCGACGGGGCGACAGAGACAAAGGACTTGTGGATGCTCGACTACAAGTGAAACTGATGTACAAAGTATTCGCTGCTATTCTGGACCACCGCCGGAACTGCTATGAACGAACGACCAAGAAACTGACCCGGACCCCCACGCTGCGATTCGACGAGTTCACGACTGGTCCTTCGGTCCTTCTGCTGTGGGGTTCTTAAGCTCGCCGGAACCGTTCGCAGCCTCCGTCTCCTCCAAATGCGCACCGTGATTGTTCATGGCGCCTGGCGGCAACATCTGAGCCTGGCTCAGGGCGGCACGAAGAGCGGTGTTCTCTACCCGGAGCTGGTCGACGAGGGCACGACACTCGACCCAACGCCGGTTTGCTTCGTCGGCTGATGCGAGGGCGGTGTCGAGGAGGGCTGCACGGGTCTCGAGATCTTTCACACGCCTTGGGAATGAGAGATGAACATGAACGAGCACCGCACGACACCAAAGGGAGTACTGACTCGTCACGACGCTGTCTGAAAGCCCGCTGCGCCTTTCTGTTCTGTTCTGCACGCTTGCTAGAACTGAGAGCACGACCGGACTGGGAGTTGGGTGGCGGCGACTGGGACTGGTGCTGGGGGTCTTCCTGGGCCGCAGGAGGGTTCTGTGGTGGCAAACCGGCTGGCGAAAAGTCTGGGCCGTAGCTGTAGCCGGGGCCCATGGGAGATATCATATGCTGGAGGGTGGGGAGCTGGCTGGGCTCTGAGCTGGCGGGGGGAGATTTGCGCTTTCTAGAAGTGCGCTGGGGTTGTATGTCCTGGGGAGGCTGCATCTGCCCGGCATTCCCGTTTGTCGATTGTAGAGAAAGCATTCTCGCGTCGATGATTTGTCGTGCTGAGTAAACCTCGGAAAGCGCCCCGAGCGTGCGAAGTCACAGTCACAATCTAATCTAAACACGCCCAAACACACTATGCCATAAATGTCTCTCCAAGCTCAACATCTCCGTCCACCTCCATCCCCCCCACCGACACCCGCGCAGCACTCCGCGCAGCCTTGCGAGCACGCTTCGCCTCCTTCTTCAGCACCCCCCGGCTCAGCGGATTGTGCACCCGTTCCTCCGCCAGCGTCGCGTGCGCCTTGCGCATCCGCTTCGGCTGTCGGTGCGCGTATTTTTCGTTCACTTGCTGCACGGGCAGGTCCGCAGATTGGAATGGGAACGGCGACGGCGATGGAGATCTCGCCCGCTTTCTGGGATTTGGATTTGGTGGTGCTGGCGTCGGTGCATCAGCCTGCATCGCAAACCTGAGAAGAGGCATAAATTAATGCATGCACCAGCTTGATCGAATCAGCCTACTCGTCCTCGTCCATAGCATCAACGAACACATCGCCATCCTCGTCAGCGTCCATAGGGACGTCGTCCGGCCCAAAAGCACCCGCGTCGGCGTCGTTGAATAACCCAGGAAGCGAAAATGGCGCCGAAAACGCGCTCAGGATTTGCGCTTGGCCAACCTGCTCCGCCCCCGGAGCAATCGTCGCTGCCGCTCCAGTCCCGACTGTGCCGATCAACTAATGAGCCCACTTCAGAAATAAATTCGCACCAGTCGAGGGTATCTGAGAAGGATGCACAGCCGGCGGTTCCGAGAAATACGGTATTTTTTGGTGATTCCAATCAGTTAGAATATGCCGCGCCGTCGATGTCAGGTCAGGTGTGCCGCCCTTTGAAGAACAATCAACTCTGTAAAAACCCTCGTGGAAGAAAAAGAAAAAGACCTTCAGAAGCCTTCCGCTACTTAGCGCTGCCATGGTCAGAAACTCTATTGTCGACTTGAATTCAGGCAGATTATATAGTTTTTGTATCGTAGCTGGGGATGTTCGGGCCAAAATCTCCTCAACTGTCAAAATTAGTGCAACAAAAAAAGTGTATGATAATATGACCTACCGACAGCGATCGGGTCGCTGATGTCCTCTACTTTCACAACGTTCCGAAGTAGTATGTTCCCGGCCTTCTCGTCTTCGTCGTCAAAGACTACACCGGGCGAGTCCACGATACGCATTCCGCGCTCCAGTTGCACGGATTGCAGATCTTTTGTGTGCCCAGGTTGAGCAGCTACCGCACACACCTACACGGGTCGTAAAACTACGGCTGGAGCACAACAATCCCCGTCGTACCTTGCTCCTCTTGAGGCAGTTGATCAGACTGCTCTTTCCGACGTTTGGGTATCCGACCACACCAATAGTCACACTTCCGGCAGACGGCTTATATCCCTTGAGCAGCTTGATCAGGGCGGGGGCGGTCGCTGAAGAGATGTGTGTGCGCTGGTGCTGTGCTGACGAAGGGGAGCGAAAAGGCAGGGTTGGTGTTGAATGCCGCAAGTGTTTTAGCCACTGTTGTGCATTTGCGCGCGGTATGAGGTCTGCAGACGTGAAATAAAACGTTTGTATAAAAGTGAATTTAACCCACCGACTTTGTTTAATACAAAAACCAGCTTCTTGCCCTCGCTTTCGCGTCGGCGCACCTCTTCCTCCACCAGTCTACTGCGGCATCCCTCGGGGTCACGGGCATCCAGCACAAGGATCACAATGTCACTTTGGTCAATGACTTTATGCAGTGTTCTGAGATAATGACGACGCATTTGCTCCTTGGTTTTCTCGGAAGCCGAGGGCTCTTCGGGCATATTTGCGAGAGTGAAAAGGCTCGGCTCAGAGGCCATTACGGCGTCGCCATCCAGTCGTGAGGGAGGCTGAGGCTGCAGGCCGTCAGAAACTACCCTAGTAGACCCCCCCGTCGACTTACGGCGCGAGCTTTGAGTTTCTCTGCATTGCGGACCTTTATGCTGGGTAGCCTAGGAATGCCGGGGTCTTTCTTGAGTTCTAGCAATGGAATGAGGTTCTGATTTTTTTCAGGTTGCGGACACGGGCATACTAGACTTGAGGGGAACACCCTTTCGAGATGACTCTGGTGCATATTAGACGAATTTCAAAGGCGTTGAGATGCTGCGAGCTTACTTGCTGCCATGAGGAAAATTCTGGGAGACTTTGCGGACCGGTTTGGACAAAAGATCAGTCCCACGTGAGGACTCGGAGGACTTGGGCCTCTTCTTCTTCATTCAGCCTATCGTCCTTTCGTTATGGCCACCCCAGCCCCTACGGACGGTGCCGCCGCTCCTTCCCCAGGCAAACCTCTTAGGCAGCGTTTGTTTTCCCTGTCCCGGAAGAAGCAAAAGGATGCAAAGGACGGTGACGAAAAGCCCGTTCAAGACGCTGCTCACGCCGCCGAGAACTCTGGCAGCACAAGCGGTGAGCAGCTTCCAAAATCTTGCCCTATCTAGTCTCAATTTCGTCTGCCCATAACGACCCAGCCACTCTGGCGGGCGAGCCACCGATTAACGCTGATGACCAAGGGCAGGACCCGTCGCCCGCCCCTGCCGAACCTCCCTCGGCATCAGTCGCCGTAGGGCCTGATGATAAAGAGCAAGGTTCTCTCAATACTACTCTCACCGGTAATCACAAACGGACTACGTTCTATAATCGCAAAGGCAATACCTCTCAGGCCGCCGTTTCGTCCTCCACTTCGCACTCCATTGTGAAGCCGTCGGCCCAGCGCGTTCGCTCAAAGTCGTCTTTCCTGACGAGGGTAGTTTACAAGCTCATGCCTTGTGTTGGCCCCGACACCAGAACGATGGCAGACATGGATGATGCCTTGTCCGGTCCTCAAATGGCAGAGAGGCGCCAGTCTGAGGCCGGTCCTCAGGCTGCGAATTCAGAGGCGTTGTCGAAATTGGATGCATCGGCAGCTCTCCTAATTCCACCCACGATCAACATTGAGCGCCCTCCTTCCCGGGCAGACTCTGAGATCATCGTACAACCTCCACCCAGCGCCCACTTGCTTCCAGAGGACGAAACCGACGGTCTGACATCTGGTGCTGTCCAGCCTCCGGGCTCTACTGGTGATCTCATTGCCAGAACTCACACCAGAGATTCCTCGGAGGATTCTGATGGCACCAGTTTCACGGACGATGAAGGGGACGACCGTCGTGCGTTGGACGAGCAGGCTCAGGAGGAGCGTCTCATAAGGAACGGAGGCGCTGGCATTCCGATCGGCCCGGTATGCAGACATACTCAGACCCATCCTCCGAACCCTAACGACGCCCATTCCTCTTAGGATGGCAGTCCTAAGCCGCTTTTACCCCCAATTGCTCCGGAGCATGTTGGTCGGAAATGCTTGGTGCTTGATCTGGATGAGACGCTTGTACACAGTAGCTTCAAAGTGCGTACATCCTCCGTCCGCTCAAGACAGCCTGACGTTACCGAAACTACAGCCTATACCACAGCCGGACTTCATCGTCCCCGTCGAAATCGAGTTCCATTGGCACCACTTCCATGTACTAAAACGCCCGGGGGTCGACGATTTTTTGAAGAAGATGGGGGAGATCTACGAAATAGTCGTGTACACTGCGAGTCTGAGCAAAGTTGGTTTCTCTGTTCCAAACGATGCCCTTTCACTCACCACTCGCACGCTCAGTACGCCGATCCAGTCCTTGACAAACTGGATACACATCAGGTAGTTGCGCACCGGTTATTTAGGGAAAGTTGCTTTAGTCACAAGGGGAACTATGTCAAGGTGGGGTTTAAGTTAGAGATCATTAGCCGCAGTTGTTGACTCCGCACAGGATCTATCCCAGCTGGGCCGGCCTATAGCGGACACTATCATCTTGGATAATTCACCCGCGTCTTACATTTTCCACCCACACAATGCCGTTCCGGTGTCCTCGTGGTTTAATGACCCACACGACGTGGAGCTTACGGACCTGATACCATTCCTCGCGGATCTGACGTCGGTCCCAGACGTCCGGGGCATTCTGGATCTCGCCATATAGTAAGGCGCCCGTATTCACCGCTGTTTGCCTCGTAACGAGGCTGCGGGTATGTAAACAGCGCCCCAGCTGCGAAACCACATACCCTTTTAATCTCCCTGGTGGTATACCCTGTACTTTTACTTATACCACATCGGCGTCGCTCGTTTGCATCTGGAATTCGGTCTTCTTTCACATAGCCTAGTCGCACACACGACCCCACTCTCCTTTTTATCTTTTTATTCATTCATCATCACTTATTGGTCGTCGGGCTGCTTTCATCATCTCGCTCTGCACTGCACTCTCCGCAATCTTGTTTGTTCTGTATCTTACATATTTGCATTCCAATACGATGACTATTTAACCTAGTTCCGCTCCCGCTCCGAGTTCAGCGCATTGCAAAGAACGTACATGTACTTACTCGTCAAAACAGCTCACTTGTTGACTGAGCAACCCGGTTTCTGTTTCGCTAAATCCGGTCGGTCGTTTCTATGAGACGATCTCGTACCACCGTTCACAATCTTGTCTCGAGCCCTGTTCATCGTACCAGCCCCCATCCCCTGGCTTGCTAGCTCCTCCTGCACCTAGGTACTATGAAAGATCTACCACTGGAGCAAAGGTGAGAAATTCCTGTCCGGTAGCGTTCAACCGCTCAAAATGGCTATGGCGGCAACTACTTGGTCGTCACTTCTACCTCCCTGGAGACAATTGCTCGGAAGGGGCGAAATTAACTGATATATAACAGTATGCAGGCGTGGTCGATTTCCTTCCCTTTCCCATTCACCTTCCTCAATAACGGCTGGCCCGTTAATCCCTCTGATTTGGCTGGTCCAATCTAAGATACTGTCTTCCGAATGATCTTCTCTTGTTCGGCCCTGGTAGCTCTATTCTTGTTGGTTGATGTCGGTGTCGCTGTTCCCCTCGATCCAAGTCCGACAACTTCCGGGTCGACTTCGACCGCTCACACCCCGTCTCCTTTGCCGTCCGGTACTCCTTTGCCGTCTAGTACTTCGACCGCCAACACTAGCACTTCCTCAGCCGCTGTAGATGGCATACTACAAGCTATTGGTCACTTGCCGGTTTTGCTGCCTCCTACCATTAAGCAGCAATTGAACACTACACTAATGAATCTATCACCCCCCGGTGCAATCGACCGTTGGGTCACCGCAGATCCCATCTCATTCACCAGCCTTGGGTCGGACAACCCGACCGCTTCAAACGCGGACCTCTCCTCTTTCGTGGATCAGGTATACAGCCTTGTCCCACCCGATACTTTGAGCCTCATGTGTTGACCAGGCGTTCACGGACGATCCCACGATCCCAGGCAACGCTAGCTGGGTCGATACCTATATTGACTTCTTAATTGAAGTCGGCAGCACAAATATCACAGAAACGCAGGAGAGCGCCCTTTTCGCCAACTATAGTAATGCCACGACCGCTTTTGCGACGGCGCAGGTGAAACTTGTCCAAGCCTACGAAACTGCGAATCCGAACAACGTCACCTATGTTGGCATCAATATACACAACGTTTCCAAGGTCGATCCACTGTCTCTGAGTGTGATCGAAGAATGGGGCTCGCAAGGAAATGGCAGTTATTCGAAGGATGACTACGCCGATTACATCAAATTGAACACGACGCTGGCGGTTGTGAAAGAGCAATGTTTGGACCTGTCACAGTCGATACAAATCGATTTTCAAGGTTTGCACGATATCTCTCGGCGATGACACACTAATTCTTTCACCAGGGAGTCAGTACAAGATCTCTCTTTCCAATGCTCCGCCAATCTTCAACCTTTCCAGCGAGTACTTTCATATTCCGCCATACTCATCAAAGCTCATGTTGAATTACAGTGGTCGTCGGGGGGCAACAATCCCCTACGGACTTCATGGACGGCGCCGGTTTGCGCGTCGCTCCTGCATGGACAGCGTGGATCATCAACAACACTGTCATTGCACCGTCAGCCGTGGCGGATATTCCGGCCAATTTCACTGCATCTCCTTCGCCATCAGCATCATCCTCCATCGGAAAATCTGACCCACCCAGCTCAGCTACCAGTTCTACTACAGCTCATGCTGCGCGCTCTACACCTACAAAACGAGCGTTCAGCCCCGTTGAATCTGTTGCAAAGGACCAGAATGCCACCGACACAAATCCTTCACTCAACATTACCCAACACTCTGTTTCCCAGAACACTAGTGCCCCATCGCCATCGCCCAGTGTGCCATCTACGACGGATCCGCTGGGCGACATCCCAAGCACGCTCAAGGGAAACCTCATGATCTTTTCCATCATACCCGGGAGCTGGGCCGACATCCTTGCCTCGAGTGTACAGTTTGCAGTCAAGGAACGCCCCGATGTTGCTCAGAAATATTTTGGTACGGGTACCAGCGGAGTGGGGCCAATAGGTCGAATTTGGACGCATGTCTGCGTTATGACAACAGACGACCCAGGTAATATTTGTTCGCTTTATTGTACCATTTATCGCTAACGCGTTGGAAAGATACACCTGGATTGAACACCGTTCAGATATTGGGGAAAGTGTGGGACGTATTACCGGCTCTCAAGGGGTAGAGCCTCGGCGGCTTCTGAAGGAGACCCTAACAGACCAGTAGTAGTAGATGGCCCAGGCCAGATAAGGCAGCTTATTGTCTTTACATAATCAAATCACTGTTTTTGGTTCTTGCTCCTTTCCTGTGATCATGGCGAACAAAAAAAGCGCAAATGCGAGCCCTGCGAATACGGCAAACTCGGCGCCTCCAGTCCCACCCAAAGCAAAACTTGGTTTGTCCATCTTGAAACCTCATATCGTCCTTGCCTCATTGGTCCCAGGAAATCCAGCGTTCGTCAAGTACTATCTGTTGGCTTATAATGTGCTCTCGACGCTGGGATGGGGTTATATCCTCATCATCACCCTCGTACACCTCTCCAATCTGGATGGAAAGTCATCCAATATACGCGCAGTTGCTTCAGCCCCGTCGACCTTTTCCCGTTTCCTCTCTTCTATCCCTTTTTTCAAATCATCGACTCCGGGCGTCTCTGTTACTATTGAATCCCGTTTACCAACATACTTGCAGCCTCTGTATCGCCGTTCGACCACGACATACTCTCGTGTCGGTGCCACAGTTGCCATCGTGCAAACATGCGCGATATTAGAGGTCGCTCATGCCCTTCTTGGTTGGGTCCGGAGCCCTCTTCAGACGACTGCTATGCAGGTCGCTAGCAGGCTCTGGATCGTTTGGGGAATCGTCCAGCAATTCGATGTTGTGAGCTACAGTCCCGTATTCCCATTAGCCTTGCTTACCGTCGGACAGGCACGCACAAATCCCCTGTACACCTCGGCTGTGTTGGCTTGGTCAATCACCGAGGTTGTCCGCTACTCGTTCTATGCGTGCAACATCTTGGGATATGAACCGCCTATCCTGCTCTACCTGCGTTACACCATGTTTTATGTGCTTTACCCCGTTGGGGCAGGTTCCGAGGCATTCCTCAGCTATGCGACTCTTCCCTTCCCGTCTGGAATACCCAGCTTTAAATCATTTTTGGGCTGGTCAGCGCCGGAATACGCTCGTGCTGGGCTCTTCTTGATATGGTGGCCTTGTAAGTCATCCTTATATCTTGTATCGCCATAGCAACTGACGTCGCTCAGCTCTGTACCAGCTGTACACCCATATGATAGTGCAGAGACGCAAAATTATCGGGGCCGCGCGACCCAAGTCGAAGACTAATTAATGTTAGTTGTACAGCGCTGTTTGTAAATTATACCCGGGATTTGGATTAGTCATGGTAGAATTTTCTTCGATTGTAGGCGATTGTCGTGCCACATCCCCTCAAGGCATCCCACGTCCGCGTCTTAAGTTGCAGCAAGTATGATTCTGACAACTCTATTTATTATTGACGCTGGGTGAGAATCCCACTCTCGGACCATTGTAATCGAAAGTTGTGTACCCTGTTTGAATTTTCTCAGCATGGATAATGTCGATAACCTAGAATTTACGCACAAGACTTCAGAAATGCATCCCCTGCAGGACCGTTGTCGATGAGAAAAGAACAAAGAGGATAGTTGATGCACTCACCGATGATTGCAAGATTGGACGGGAATCCTTCGTCGGAACCTAAGGATAGAATCCCTCCAACACAATCACTACTGTAGTGAGCACATAAATGAAGTATTCGACAAACGTCCTTACGGTGAGTTTGGGGCGGTTGTCCCTGTAGAGGAGTGAGCGTCGGCAAGGAGGAGGAATGCAAGCTACGATTACCGAGATTGAAGTCAAGCGAGCTCATCGAGAAGCTGTTCCTGCCAAATGACAATTGGATGTCCAGTGTAGTGGAGCATGGATAGGTAAAGAATTCTAGGATACATCATCAATCGAGGTGAATATAGTAGCTGCTCCAACCTACCAGGCCCGTATTCAGGAGCAGGTTTCGAGCCAGAGATCTGGGACCCATGTATCAGGCATGAGCATCTATCAGCACGCAAATGATACGTACCATGCTGTAGAACTCGGAAACCACGGCGTCTGGCATATAAACGAGTGTGGTGCCTGTATCGATGATCTTCCAAATGTTCATGAATATAAGCATATACCTCAAACGGCAGTGAACGTACCCCAACCATTTTCTTGTCAACCAGTGCAGTGGTATTCACTCCAACAGCGTCCATTGATACCGACCAATATGTCTGGGAGCATGTTGATTTAGGGTCTGTCATAGTGATTGAAGAACAAACCTTGCTACAAACTGGAACCCATTTGACAGGACCAAGCGTTTTCATCCTGTCCATGCACCCGAAGCACACTTCAGAACCGCTCTCTTGATTTCGGGCGAGATGCACTGAGAACATGGGAGCAGGGAGCATGTTGTTCTCCATGAGGTTCTCGAAGAAGGTCGGCTCCCCTGATTGTGCGATGGTACTAAACGCCATGCCCAAGAGACCGTCGTTCGGCAAACCTATCACCATCTATTCAGTTGCCGAAAAATTATATCATGGTACGGCCGACCTCTGAAATCGTCCGAGACTTCACAGACAGCACCAAAGAATTGATCGCGGATCTCAAAACCCGCCATAGAAACCACATCTTGCATCAAAGTACCGGAGACCTCTCCTGAGCCCTATAAAAGCATTATATGAACGGAGAATTGCCGTGAAAGGATTATACTGACATAAGAAACAGAGAAATCTCTGTGCGAATTCTTGCAAGTCGAACTCTTGGTGTCTTCGAACTGTTTGCCCTCACATTCGGAGCAGTTCACTGGGATCCACACTGGAAGGAGAACATGTTAGCAAATCAGATTTAAAGATGTGATAAACAACACACAATCGGCGCTTCCGCTGTCGATGTCGATTGAAAAGGACTGCCCGGGGGTTCCTAAGTCCGCCAACCCGTAGTACAACAAGTCAAGATTTTCGTAAATGTAATCTTTCAGCGGCAAGGAGTTCGGGGCGATGACGACGGGCGGAATGAATGGCGCTTCCGCATCATCGACGGTTACGATGTCGAGCCCGTCGACCCCAGATGAGATTGGGAGGTTATTCGAAACATTAAAATATTTGCGCTTGAGGCCTTGACATTCTCGAGTCTGTTGTTGGGTAAGCTATAGGAACGGACGAAGGAAAAAGCACTTACGAAGGGCTCAGGATCAAAGAGCGGCAAGGTAGAGGAGTGCGCCGTGTGCACGGGCTTGCGACGACGGAAGGAGCGGTTGATAGGTATGACACGTCCCGAGGGTGGGGATGCTAAAGGCGTTGCGTTGACATCGAGAGTAAGGACAGACGCGAGGAGGAAACTAGAAAAGGCGAAAAGTAACATGGGGGAAGGAGAAAGAAAGTGTGTAATTGCTGACAGGTTGCCGGGAAGCTCGGACTAGTGGCTGACGCTTACATCCGCCTAGCTAAGAGCTTGACAGAGAAGTTCGAGCTATGTTACACTTCAAGAACTACTGAATCATACATACAAACAGGGCGCTAGGCATCCCTACGGACGGGTGTGTTACAGGGCAGCGTGCGATTCGACGGAGGAAAACATACCGATCAGAACTTGGCGGCAGTGGGCGCGCCCACGTTACCCAGCATTTCGATACTCTCGTCTGGTTCTAGTCGCGGTAGTGGGAAGTCGATGAACTGCGGTAATGACCATGGTAGTAAACAGATAGTCCATTAGGGGCTCGCGGATAAAACTTCCTATCCTGACGGTAACCGTCTGGTCGGCCGTCACACATTCAGAGAGCTTTTCTCTTGGAGTCCTCTTTGTCTCCCATTATGTGCCTGCTGTGCGAATCTTCAGTGGCGCGTGGCTTTTCTTCGGCGAAGGCAAGGCGCTGATTGCAGTCACTGCACCGTCCACAACACCGCCTGTATAGCTCCTGTATGAGACTTGCTGCTACTAGCCATGGACAAAAAAGGTGCGGGTATCTCGGTAAATTACCATGATAAGTTGAGCCGAAGTTTCGAAGTCGACGGAGTGCAGAGACACGGAGGATGGAACCAAGCTGACTTCGGAAGAGACCAGCTGCAGAGGCTGGGACTGTGCTGAGCAGACCGGCTGAGACAACACCGGTCTTCACATTAGCGAGAGTAAACGTAGCGAGAGTGAAGCAACTTGGGAAGGCAAGCAAGGGTATTGGCGAGTCGCGACTCCGAGTCGGAGGTCCATCATGGTGGTGAAGTTGATGATAAGACTCCTAAGGCGCATCCAGCTAGTCTTAGTCCACTGAGAGTTTGAGCTTGGAGCTTGAGGCTTGGAGGCCTCAAAAGTCAGCAAGGCGGATATCCTGATAGCGCGACTCGTTCAAAGGAATCGGCCCGGACACCCACCTAGTACCGCTAACTTCCTTTTTGGGCGATCCTTCCTTGTCTTCGGCCAATACGCAATGCTCGCGGTAATGTCAGCCACCCACTGCCCCTCTTTCTCCTCGACACCATGCTTGCTCCCCTTCTACTCTTGTGTCTTCCCGTCCCCACCCTCGCGTCCGAAGCATATTCCCTCGCAGACACTTTCATAGGATCCGACTTCTTTCAGTGGGACTGGTATACAGGGAGCGACCCGACGCACGGCACAGTAAAGTATGTCGACAAGAACACTGCTGTTGCTTTGAATCTCTCCGTTGGCAAGTGCATTCTGCGCGACCATAATTATTCTTCATAAACGATCCATAGCCTCCGAGACGTCTTTTCTTATGCGTGCCGACAACGTCCATGTTGTACCCCCCGCAGATTCTGGTCGACAGAGTGTCAGAATCTCTTCTCCCTCGGCCTACAGCGACTCTGTGCTGGTTCTTGATTTGTGGCACATGCCTACAGGATGCGGGACTTGGCCGGCCTGGTAATCCAGAAAACTTCTATATCTTCAGCCCTGTACTGATTATAAAAAGGTGGACCGTTTCTAAGAATGGCCCGTGGCCACAGGGCGGCGAGATTGACATAGTCGAGGGTAACGTAAAAAGCGCTTAGCCTGTGGAATACGACCTAACGCCATATACATACAGGGGTGAACAGGAACGGCCAGAACCTCGGATCGCTTCATACGACACCCAACTGCAATATGAACCAGACGCGGAACCAGCGCGGGTGCGCAATTTAATTTGCGATATAACCTCTTTGGTTTACGTCCTTTTTCAGTCAAACTGTTTCCACTGTATGTGATGCCTCTTTCAACAATAACCAAGGATGTGGCGTCGACTTCAAGCCCAACTCATACGGTCAAGGTTTCAACTCCAAGGGCGGCGGGTGGTTTGCTATGCTACGGTCATCGTGCGGCATCTATATGTGGTTTTGGGCTCGGAATGACTCTACTGTCCCTGTGGAAGTCTCTCAGGGGCTCAGCACGGTGAACCCCGACCAAACCAACTGGGGCCTTCCGGATGCCGCTTTCCCGACGGACGAATGTGATTATGCGTCTCATTTCGATGCACACTCGATTGTCTTCGACCTGACTTTTTGTGTAGTTGAATGATTTTTCCTTGACCGTCAGTCATGCTGATAATTGATTATCTAGGGTGATTGGGCCGGATCAGCTTACGCCGCGTCGGGCTGCCCGTCTTCCTGCATAAATTGTACGTCTATCATCGTTGAACGTCGTTTACCGTCCTCAAACATATCACAAAGACGTGAGGAACACTCCCAGTGCATTTAGTGAAGCATTCTGGGAAGTAGGTGCACTTCGCGTGTATACCCCCGCCGAACTTTGATACCAGCACATAGTTTTTGTTTTCTGGGAATATTTACGGGGCAATTTGTACGTCTATCTACTCTTAAATTTTTTCCGACGAGTAGGTATTCCGGCCTCGACTACGTCGTCGTCCCGATCCCGCTCGTCTTCGCGTCCTCCACCGCTCTCTCGCTTGTGCTTTCGCCCGTTTCCACCACCCTTTGCATTCGCATTCTGCTCTTTCAGTTCCACCGCAGCTACTCTCCCAGCTTCATTCACCCGCTCCTTGAGAAGGGCGATCTCCTCTGGATCCGTAGGCCACAGCTCCATTTGCTTTCCTACAGTCTGTTCTATCCGCTGCACAAGCTCAACATCGTACTGTGTTACAAGCGTTATGGATTTTCCTGCACGTCCTGCTCGAGCAGTGCGTCCCACGCGGTGGATATAATCTTTTGAATGCGTCGGGATATCGAAATTGATCACCACATCAACGGATGGTATATCCAGACCCCTTGTGCGTCATTAAGAATAAATACCAGTGTAATTTTTAAGTTGCATACCGGCTTGCAATATCGGTGGCCACAAGAACCTTCCTGCTACCACTTTTGAATTTACCGAGGGCGCCGAGCCGCTGGCTTTGACTGAGCTGTCCATGCAGTGGGACTGCTGGAAGGCCCAATGTCCGTAGTATAATGCATATCCTAAGCCAGTCGTTAGGGTTGGTGAATTAAGAATGACGGGCAGATCGCACCGTCCAGCATCATGGACCGTTCTCGTGAAGATTATCATGGAGTTCTGTGCCAACGAATTAGCCAGGGAGACGAGGTACGTGTCCTTGTCTTGTAATGGCATAAAGAGATAGTACTGAAGCAACGTCGACACGGTCTGGTATCTGTCTGACGTTGAATTCATATCCGACGAACAGTGAAAGCGCGCGCACTTTGTCGAGACCTCAACTTTTACGGGGTTCGAGAGACTGGCCCGTTGTAATTTGGCTACTTTTGAGGTCATCGTTGCGGAGAATAGATAAGTTGTGCGCTCCGTGGGGACGAGTTTCAGGATCCGGTCAATGACTGGACCAAAGTCCATGTCTAAAAGACGGTCGGCTTCATCCAAGACCTGATTTGATTGTCAAGCGAGGTTGCAAGCCAAAAAATGACAGGAACCGCACCAAAAACTTGATTCCCTTCAAGCTGAATCCTTTTGTGTTTTCCAGGTGCCATAAGAGTCTTCCAGGCGTCGCCACCACAATATGCGGTCGTTTAGCGAGGGCCACTGATTGTGCTATGGTCTCTACACCTCCCACAATGACTGCGGATCGGACACCCATGGAAGAGCCCAGAGATTCGAATTGTTGTGAGATTTGGAAGGCCAGCTCACGCGTAGGCGCGAGGACACACGCAAATAAGCCCTTGGGATCATCCCAAAGCTTTTGCAAGATTGGAAGAGCAAAGGCAGCGGTTTTTCCGGACCCAGTTGAAGCAACGCCAATTATGTCTCGTCCTTCCAAAGCATGAGGGAGAGCTTCAATCTGTATGTCCGTAGGAGTGGTGAAGTTGACTTGTTCAAGTGCTTCGAGTAATGGGTCAATGAGCCCAAGCGACTTGAAAGATGGAGGAGACATTTCAAATTTTATGCCCATTTGGGACGCATTTCGAGCGGAGACCGGCCCAAGAGCGGCCGTCGTCTTTGTCGGCACATGTGCCGACCCGCACGTCGCCCGACACCCGGCTCTACCCGCACGTCGTCTGTGCGCCGCCTTTGTCGGGTGACCGCTCCACACGTGGACTTGATGCCTTGGCGTGACCCGCCATCAGCCCTCCCGGCTTTGTCTGCCTGCGCCAGGTTGTAAGCCAAGATGTACAGCAAATCGTCGTCCATACACACGCCAGACATACATTTATGGGGATACAACTGCGAAAACAACAAAACAAGTACCACTAGATATAGGTATATGTGTAGAATATCCTCCATAAATCACCGGTGTAGTAGATAGAATCCGATTACAGACCCATAGCAGATCCAATAGACCGTGCAACAGAGACGCCCCGAGGAGCGGGTGATCCATGTCGCTGGCGCTCCCACAGTTTATCTTTGGCGCGAATTTCAATGTTTTCAAACGGCTCGCTCTGAGTTAGTTGGACGCAGTCACGCGTACCAAGAACAAGCAATTCGAAGAAGAACGACGCGGCAGCACGCCGAGAAGCCTAGGTGCGGTATAAGTCTCGACGATAGTTGAGAGAGAAGAAGTCGAGAACGCACCTTGTCCGCCATTTTACGGAAGCTGAGAGCCTTGTCCTCCTCTTCGTCTCCGTCCGTGGGCTTAAGTTCCTTCCGTATGATGCCCAGGGCCTTGACAGTGTTCTTGCTGTAACCCTTGCCTTCGTTCTCGACGGGGTCGGAGTCATTGTCTACCGCTTGGCTTTGCGTTGATGGCTTCACGTCGAACATGACAATAGGGCACGTCGCATCAGCATAGCTTTCGACGCCCTCGTCAAACATCCCGTCGTGAGCAGGCGTAGACAAACGACTGAGCTCGGAGGGAGCCGCAGATTTCCCCCGAACCTCGACATCCAATTCTGGCACTTCCAATTGGAAATCGTCTAGGTTCGCGCCGCCGTGGTCACCGAAATCGAAAGCCGCATCGGGGCCCAAGCTGCCTCCCCTACCGACAATATCGCTTCGCGCTCCAATACTCGGTGCAACGCTCCCATCACGGCGAGCCTGCTCAACTTCGTCGTCTCCGTTCATGCTGCCATTAAGTTTGGCCCGCTTATTGGGACCCTTGTCGGGGGAAGCGCCTCTACGCTTGGAAGATAGAGTGTTAACGGGCCGTAAGAACAGTTCAGCCAGTTCCGGTGCAAGGCCAGGCGGAGCAGCACAGAAAAATGTCCCGTTTGGGGTCACTTTAGTGGGCAAGAAGTGAGCAATAGGGTCGTCACGGATCTCGAGGAGTCGCATCACGAGGGAGGACCGGGGAAGGAAGTGTTGTTCGGTCAAGATAGCACTGACGTCGGTGGTGACCGCGGGGCCCAAACCACCATTCCGCCTGCCAACTTTGGCGCCAGGGCCTCCTTGAAGTTCAGTGACCGAGTCGATAATTTGCTTCTTCTCCTTGATTTTGCGCTTAGCTTTTGGAGTTTTATCAGCGCCCGGAAGGGGAATCGGGTCTTCAGGCGGAGGCGTGAGAGGAGCATCACTCAGAGGAGAAGCTAGAGATGACCATGAGAGGTGGAGAAACAGAACGACGGTCAAGGCGTACATGCTCTCGATGATCTAAGCTGCCCTGGGGTTTTCTCGTGGTCGTTGGTGGGGCCAAAATCGATGCGAAGGTCAAAATCGGTATCGATGTTCATGTCCGCGTCCAAGGGATGTTCGGAGCCGCCTCTACTCTTGCTGTGGGTTGAAAAGATATCCAAATCCATATCGCCGCCGTCCCGCATGAATTGAGCATCAAACGGCTCGTCGAGGACAGCAAGATCTCGGCCGACGCCAACGCTGCCGTCGACGCTCATGTTGTCGTTCTCGTCATTCTCGTTGGGCTTTTCACCGTCTCCCCAGTCAAGACCGAGATCCAGAAAGTCCTGGGACCCGATACCATCTGAAGGGCCGATGTCGAAAGGGTCGTTGACGTCGAAATTCTGGAAAGTGTCTGCCGCATTTCGGAGAGTTATATCATCGATATGTGCCTGATGATGGCCTTGCTGCGGCAAGGGGCGGTCCTCAAAGTCGACGTCCCTATTGAAGGATGGGTAAACAGGGGTGTGCGGTTGATAGAGCGCGACTCACCAGTCGACATCGGGCAAGAGTAAGTCAATATCAAGGGTGTTGGCCTGAAGAGTGATCGCGTTCTTATTCACGGCGAGTTGGTCTTCAGTCATATCCACAACACCAGGACGGAACGCCTGGGGACCGGACTCAGTTGCACGCTCAGGACGGTGGCATCGGGAAATGTTTACCATCTTGATTTTCAAAAGTGCCTCGTTGCAGTCGTCCAGAAGGTATTTGGCCTTCCTGCTGTAGATTCGAACGACTCCGAGGAGCAACTGGCCGCTCAAGCGGAGAGCCATGACCTCGACCTCTTGACCCATGATCGCGCCTGACAGGGCGGGTTGGTTGAAGCAAGAAGAGGCGAGGAGTGGCGAGGCGTACCGACGGATTGCTCAATGTCGGTCTGCAATGTCTGGGTTTTGGAGAGTTTCCTCTCCATGTGGGCGGCGAGCCATACTTTTCCAAGTGGGCCGCGACGCGACAGTATTGTCTCTGAATAGAACTGCAAAGAGAGTCAGACGATGCAGAGGGGAAGACAAGGTGGACAGAAATACCATGGTCGCGGTCTGTGGCAGAGAGGAACTGAACTGTGACAGTGTTTGCGCGTTGTTTGTGCACTGTATGCTCTGCTCGAAAAAAGGGATTCTCCTCAGCGCGCGACGGTACGCGTCGACTCTCCGTGCGCAACCATGGGCCCACATGGCCAACCCTTCCCCCTTCCAACAAACCCAGCTTCGCACAACCGCTGCCCGCTTCAACCTCGACATGGCTGCAAAGGCTGACTTGGCCCAGTTTCCCGCCTGTTTTGCTCTCGCAGCAGACATGAAGCGACAAGGCATCTCTCCTAATCTATCCACCTACAATACCTTGTTACGCGCCCTCGCACATGGCGGGTATGCTACCCCAACATTCGCCGTTTTGGAGGACATGTTGTCCGTTGGCATTTCTCCTGACGCGACCTCGTTCAATCACATTATATATGTAGAGCAATTCCACCTCAAGCGCGGCGCTCGCGTCTGACCCTCTCGCGCTCTAGGCCCACCGAACAGAAACGACTGCGCTACTTCCCATTGTCCTCAGGAAGATGGAGGAACTCGGAGTTGCTCCGAACCAAACGACATACACGCTCCTCATCACCCGCTTTGTCGCCGATGAAAATCTGGAAGTAGCTCTCCAATATCTTCATGCCATGAAGGCCCACCGTCTACTCCCCGATGTCGAGGCTGCCCAGGCTGTCATTATTTTAGCTGCTAACCAAGGGTACCCGAGGCTCGCAGTTGATCTTGCCATTTCCTTCGAGGCCGAGACGGTCCGGAGAGTCGAAGATTCGGTCTGGCTTGCTTGTCTGCACTCCTCGGCTGCAGACCTATACGTTAGTACACCCTCCCTTCAGACTTTGCGTGGCCGTTGAGCTCTTATTATCCCCCAGGCCGCAGGAGTGCTCAGATCTTGGTACACTCTTGTCACCGATCTAGCCATTTCCCCGGACGAAGGTCTATGCACGCTTGTGCTGCATACTGCTGGTCGCAATGGTCTTCCTGATCTGGCAACCGATGCACTTCGTGTTTTAAAAATTCTGGATGTCCCATGGATGGAGTATCATCTAGCCCCGTTATTTGAGGCGTTCTGTCGAGCTCAGCGGTTTCAAGAAGCCTTCAGTACCCTGACCATCATGCGACAAAATAACATTGACCCCACATCGCGTACCGCCCTCCCTATCGTGCCGATTGTCCAACAAAATCCGAAAATCATTGACGATTTGTGGGCCACCCTCAACGATATGCACAAGGAGGGAAAGTCGGTTGATATCTCCGCCTTCAATGCAGTCTTGCAAGCCTCGGTCCTCACTCAACCACTGTCTCGCGCACTGGCCGACTACAACTCGTTGAAATCCTACGGATCTGTCCCGAGCGCCGAAACATTCCATATTTTCATCGATGGGTGTATATCGGCTGGTAATGTTGCATATGGTGAACTCGCTTTCCGACAGTTGAAGGAGTCGGGAGTGCCTCTAGACCACGAGGTGTTCGGGAAGATGATAACCCTCCACCTATCTCAGAACGTGTACGACGACGCTTTCCTATTTCTCGAGGAAATGCAGAGCGCGGGACATGTTCCGGTTCGAGAGTTGTACGAGGCCATCGTCGTCAAGTGTGCTACTGCGGGTGATCCACGATATCTTGTTGCACTTGACGAGATGCAAGAAGTCGGGCACGAAATCCACCCTGAATTCATGCTCCACGCTACACAACTGAATGAAGATGCACATGCGGCCCAGGAGGTTGAGGCCAACCGAGCGCGGGTGGAGGCTCTGAAGACCGCGACGTTCGGGATGGACGGCTCGGCTCAGAAATTTGTTGAGACTGGCGGCCTCAGTGGGTTGGATGTCCGGGAAAAGTAAATTATGCGATTAGATTAGATACTTAATAGATCGCGCTTACGCGCTCCGGTTCCGTTCTTATCGTTGTACTACTCAGACTCTGCTCAGGTCTGACTCACAATTAAGCAACTTCGTCCACTACTTCGTTCAACATGAGCTTGGCAGTGGGCAATACACGAACTTTGGATGATCCCGCCCCTCTCCCCCTTTCTTTCCCATCCATTCTGCGTAATCCAGGCATTCAGTCTCGTTACGCATATCTCTCGGATTCTGGGCCAGAGAAACCCAAGCCTAATGTTCCTAAGAAGCATAAAACCTTGAGGAGAGACGACAATGAGGGGAAACGGTGGATCAGGAGAAAAGAAAACGGTGGGATCATAGCACTGACTAGAGGATTAATCTGACGAATTTCCAGCTCGTTTTTCGGGCAATATTCATATCGTTCAGCCAGGAAAGCGGGATATTTTACCGCCGCAGGGCCCGGAGATTCGGTCAACATTTCCTGAGCCGTTACCTGTCTACCTTGCTCGAAACAACAAAGTGCCGACAGCCGCGATCCCGACTTCAGACCCAAGATCTGCGGACTGTGGCCGTTTCTCTATCAGCCTCAGGGGAATGAGACGGGATCTGCGCAAGCAGGGATTCCGTTCCAGACTTCTTGTACTTGATGTTGAAACCCAGGTGGTCGAATGGTTGCAGGCCGGAGGCATCATACTCTCCCCCGATGCCCCATACAGTACCAGTCCTCTCGATGTTCCTGGTGTGCCTGTCGGGAACAGTGGCTCAGTTGTGGAACTCTGTCGAACACCGCTACAGCTCATATGGCGAATCACGGACGATGCATTTGCGCGTTACGTTGTTCACTGCACTGCGAGGTACTACAAGATCGTCAGCTTCAGTCAGTTTATATCACCGCATGCTTTCTTTTCATTAAACAGTGTACATAGGCAAGGAGGTAGCCGGACAACGGCTGACCTATCTGCTGCGGCCCAACGTAACTTACCCAGAGTTCCACGCCACGATGGGTCTCGACACCCCACCAGCAACGGATATCGACCTCTCTTCTCAGCTTGACACAGATTCCGAGTTTGCCAGTGATCATGATATTCGCTCAGACGCTGGAGACTCTGTTGCAGATTCAGCGGTCGACCATATGTCAACGATAGAAGAGGACGCAGTCTCTTCTCCTCACATACATCCGAGGTCGTCTCCCGCAACTGATGATGATTGGTCAGTTGTAGGCGACGATACCGATGGCGACGAGTCGGGAGACGAGTCGGCAATGGGACAGAGCATCAACTCCTTATCTGGAGACCCGGATGGAACCATGGTCATAGAGAGCCGCCTGGCACATCTTTCCTTGCGGTCTCGTGCATGGGCCGCCCAGGGACGTTCGACGTCTTCTCCGTCTCGCTCGCCCGTGAGGCCTCCCCGCCGAACAGCCCCTATTCAGCCGTCGACTCAGCAGAGCGCCCCGCCGAACTCATTCTACGAGTATCTATTTTCTTGATTGGAGTTCGCAGTGTGCGACTACGTTCTGCATTTGCATTGACACGAATAAATTAGCATGTCCTCGGATGTCGTAAATATGTGCTTATATAAATATAAGTTATCCTGTAATGAGGCGGACGAGCAGATAAAATGTCGAAGCTGTAAAGCGCTGCACAGACGGTCGACGTCAACTAACGTCGTCAAATGACATGGAGGAACTTACGATCAAGTTCTGTATCGCCGTGAAAGCAAGGATAAACGTAAGGTAAGCTTTCGTGCGGCTCATCTCGGCGCTCTGGCCGAAAGTGCTCGAAGGTTCAGCGCCTCCCCCGAGTATTCCGACGAGAAGAACTCCCTGCAGGGTGATTAACACCAAAAATATACGTGACATGAAACAGTCATACGTTCGAC
Organism: Mycena galericulata; assembly: GCA_029289565.1. Classification (NCBI taxonomy): domain Eukaryota; kingdom Fungi; phylum Basidiomycota; class Agaricomycetes; order Agaricales; family Mycenaceae; genus Mycena; species Mycena galericulata. The sequence goes on from JARKIA010000460.1 coordinate 38,677, forward strand.
AAGACCCACGCTAGCAAAACCTTGAACGAGTCAAAAAGCACACGGCCCCATAGTTTGGCAGAGGCTTACATTAGTCCTAACATTAGCGTAATAATCTTTCGCCGCTTGATCCTTCTCCGAGTTGCTCATGCCCGTGTTTTGGGAGAACGCGGGCTTTCTGTTTTTCAGATTGGATAATGCCTCTTCATAAATGTTATTCGTATCTGCTTTGTCGGTGAACATCTCGACATCGACTTGCGCGTGGATGTCCTGCACGACAGCACCGAGATCGGCTTCGACGATGGAATCTTGTTTAGTGCCCCACGAAATCTGAAAGAAGATATAACGGTACATGAGTTGAGTCAAGGGATAAGGGAAAGCGGACTAACGTCGTCGAGGTTAGAAAATGCATAACTTTTACCAAAATTGTCAGCCCCAGTAATCGAGAGAGACGCATGCTCACATGTTAAGAATATTGATATAGCTCGGTGAAAGGAGCAGGTAAGGTATGAAACTGGTTAGCATATGCCATGGGTCGAATGCGAGGATGCTGCTGCTCGCATACACTGACAATGATGCACGTTGGTGGCGGAACGCAGCAGATGAACGGCGCAACTTACAGCCATAGGTGATTACAACGCTGAAAAGCATAACGGAGTTGGCCCCGCCTCCTTGGCCAGCAGCGGCAAGCGCGCATAAAATCGAGGCGAAAATCATGTACGCCATAAGCACTGCAAGGCAGATAGCGGTGATTTTATACTTCCACTTGGATCTGAAAAGTCGAAATCGAGAATGAGGTCAAATGACATTTCTTTGGATGGGAACATACGCGTGGGGTTTGTTTCCCATGGAAAATAAGAAGCAAGCGATGACCACTGAAGCCATCAGATACTGAAAGGATAGTTAGTAACTTTTGTGTCCTAGTTCATGCACCCTGAGCCCTACCTGGAGTACAGTATTTATATACTTGATTGCCGGCATATTGAACGACGGATCTTCCAGGGAAGATGTTAGTACTACCTATATGCGTGTTGAGTCTTTTGCCGTTCATTGTATAAAATGAAATATTGCGCACGAAGAAAATGTACAGGTTGCCCTTCGGCAAGGTCAGTACGATGGAGAGCACAGAGTTCGTCACGCACAATGCTAAACCACGAAAATACGAGATTCACGACTGTATAACCGGTTTCGATCATGAGGAAAACTTTGCGAGAGAAACTGTGGCCGGAGCGCAAAATTTGGCCAACGTGGGCTATGGCGTATGTAGCAGCAAAAAAGGATCCGTTGAGCCACCGCCTTCGCTGAATGATGAACTCTGACAACCCGTCTGGCACATCGGTTTCTCCTACGGCTCCTTTGACATATTTGAGAATCCTACGGGTGGTTGTGAGACTCCGAACTGCGAGCGTCGATAAAAACAACAAATACCAGCTCGAATTTGCTTTGGCTACCAGCTCAAAGCATAGAATTCGCTAGATTTTGGTTATAGCCGGAAGCACATGTCTGTTCAGGAGCACGCACGTCTTCTGCAAGATCTAAGAATGATGTCAGACGTTGTCATAGGCAGGTCAGGGACGACGCACACATATTGGAAGTGAATATATCTGTGTCGTGCCCGTGAAGCTCCTCTCCCTTGAAGTAGGAAGCTAATGGACCGATGCCTTGCCTGTTGTTCTGGAGCGCAATGTAACTATATCCTGCTGGTGAGGCGACGATGATATAGATCGAACAAACCAGGCAGACCGATAGGCAGAGAAAGCTCCAGGCTAGTGCTGTAAGAATTGTGACTGATTCGTGTCTGGAGATATACATACCAAGACACTGATATACCCGAACATCGACTCGGTAGTCTTGTCGAGGATACAGCTAATCTTGTATTCAAAATTTTGCGCGGCCACTAGAGGGCATGATGAGATTTCAACCCTTGATCGGTTCACGACATACCCAGCGGGTTCAATAAAAGCTTCCAGTTTTTGCCTTTATATACGGATATCTCACCGCAGGCACCGCCCACTCTCGAGTTCACGTCGAATGATTTCCAAAGCCGATATATTGCAGTAGGTCCCGGGCGAGTTCCTACGTCCAACAGAACACAGACGTTGGGCTAAAGAACAATTGTGATTAGGACAGACTAAGAGCGATTCATGAAAGCTTACCTGCAGCAGAGGAGCAAACGCGTTGAAGAACCATCTGTGACTGTTGATCTTCTTTTGGTTTTTCTCTTTCATGCAGAAGATGATTTGAGTTGGAACAATTCCTTTCTAGGGTTTCATTGAGACTTCCACAAATCAGATCAAGTCAAGATCGACACACGTCTGGATATCTGAACTTCAGATTGGAATCGATGGCAAACGACGTCGTGTACTCGAACCTAAAGCCGCCAGTGAGCAATATGAGCAGTTACTTATATACGACGCTCACAAATGGGCAGTAACGTCCTTTTTGTTAATCGAGTTGAGCATGGGCCCTCCCGGTTGATATACCCCGAGGAGGGTGAGGCAGTCAAGGACCCGAGGGTGGACTTTCTTGCGCCCGTCAGCGACAATGCAGACCACGACCTGGGCCCGGATTAAACTCAGAATGGCATCGCAAGAGGACACCAACCTTCTTCCAAGCGTCGGGGCCCCATGTTTGTGAGTTCTTTCGTGTGCACAAGTGTGAAATGTTTTGCATTACACCATGCATTGTGCGACAGAATAGAATCTCATCCTCCTGTCAACGACGCAGCGTCAGTCCAGGTCCAGATGAAGAAAAACCACGTACATTAAACATCGTTATAACAATGAACAACTCTGTCCTCCGCCCGGACAAGTTTTGTCGAAGACAAAATCCTTTTTGCTCAAATTCATCCGGATCGCAGGTAACCGCCGTATATCGAGTCTTGGTTGTCTCGGGTTCACCTCTCCGAGGGAGAACCAGTTTGGGAGGTACATCCAGTTCTACGACAAGATTCCCGTTCGTCAGCCGGACGCGCTTCTTCGATTTGTTGCGACGAAGGACGCGACCAGTCGGGGCGGGTCCAAAGTGACGTGTCTCCAATGGGGTCTCTTCGCCGGTCGGAGAGAAAGGTTGCGAATCAAATCGGGGCAAAGGATACGCGGCATATTGCCCGTTCGTATATCCGCCTCCGGCAAATCCACCCTTCTCAGGGTCATGTGTGGCGGGATATCCGGTGTAATGGACGCTCTCGTCGTCGACGATCTGGTAGTCTTCGTCGTCGACCGCCGGTGTAGGAGAGCGGGATCGCGGAGGGAGGTACGAGGCCCGGGAGTAGTTCCCAGATGCATACGCCTCGGCGTCATATTGGAAGTGATCGACATGTCCTGCCGGGAGGTCTTCTGGTTCGTAGAGCGCGCCATGCTCATAGTACAAGGCTGGCGGAGGAGGGGCGTGGGGATCTGAGAATGGGTTGGCAACAATGTGGTTGTCGACGATGTGCGAAGGATGAGGTTCAGCTTCGTCGAGATTGAGGGTCTCTCCAGTTAAAATGGGAGCAAGATACTGGCCCGGCTGGTACGGGCGATATTCGGGTGCTGGGTCAATTGGCTCAGACTCCACATTGCTAACGGGAAAGTACGTTCCTACGGAGCGCATAGTGTGCCCATCCAGCTCTTCTGGATAATGAGCGGAAGGTGGTCTCTGCGGTGAAACGCCATAGAATGGGGGCGAGGCACTACGCCGCGACAAGGTGTGATCAACCGTGCTTTGGTAAGGCGAGTAGCGCGTGTATTCTTCTTCTTCTTCGCTGTCGAGCGGCGGGTGTATGTTTGGGTGATACATGGAGGGCTGAACCAACGACGTGACGGTTCGCGGTTTGATAATCCCGTGATCGTGACTGCGCCGGAGGTTGCCGCGCAAGAAGGCGCACTTGCAGCGATATCATTAACGCCGGCCATGCACAAGCTTCGTGGCTCAAGCCCACAATGGACCCCAACATTCCAATCTCCCTTTCGATTGGTTTCGCATTGCGCATATTTCTTTGGGCTTTTGACCGCCAAACTATCGTTAGACCCCTCTTCCTTGGCATATGGGAGGGAATAGCACTTTATCGCGGCTTATCCACGTCCCCAGGGACCCAGCTCAATGCCTATCTCGCATGCGCCCTTCGCTTGGCCTTTGACTCACTTTTCACAGAAACCATACATACGATGTTGACTATCCTCCTCTCTTTGGTTGTGGCGGTCCTGTTCTCAGACGCGCTGGGGTCGCATCACGGCCATGACATCCAGCCCAACCGCCGGTCCAAGAGAACTCGCGTCAATGGGACACGTACGACTGAGATCTACGAGGTCCCCGATTCACATCCGCGTTTCATCGAAACGCCAAACCCCCATGCAAAGAAAAGGGATGAGGTCTCTGCCCTCGTCCCTTCCGTCATCTATCGACCACGTTTTGTCGACCAACCACATCCACGCCACGCGGAGAAAGTGGATGAGGTTTATACCACCTTCCCTTCCCCTAGTCAGTCAGCTTTCAAAGCTGATATCGTTCAGCCCATGGACCACCCGCGGCGGGTGATTTTGCGTGCCCGGTCCCATGATTCTGAGTCCCCTTCCCCTCTACCCGTCCATACCGCAGGTGTTCCGCTTCCTGTCACTCTGAATCCACTAACACCGCCCTGTACTCCTCCGGAACCTGGTCCTTCTCGTTTTCTAGGGGCCTTGGACATCCCGAGTCCAGATTCCGAGAGCCAAAAAGATGAGCTGCAGACACCTACATCATTGGTCGCGCCGCAAACTTTTTCTTCTCATCTGCCGAAGCCCGACAACCATACTGCTCAACAACCCGAAGAGGAAGATGAACTCCAGACGCCTCTAGCTTTGGACCTTCGGAGTCTCCCCGTCGACGCTTACTTGCATGCTGCTGAGCATGGTCGGCTGGAGAATGACGCTGGACAGCTGCTCTCAGAAGAAGTCCCTTTCCTCAACGATTCAGCCTCGATTGGCCTGGACGCCGAGATTGACAATATGTCGGAGCTGTCCTTACAAACCGGCACAGAACTGAGCATAATATCAGCCATCGATGCTCAATTAATTACAGCCAAAGCAGAGCGTCTACGAAAAGAGGCCTGGGAAGAGCAGAAACAGAAGAGCCGTTTAGAGCGGGAGCTCGGCGAGGCTGTCTCTCGACGCAAGATCAAAGATGCATTCCTGCTCAGACGTGAGATTGAGGCTGTGGAGGCCCGAGCCCAAAAATTGCACAGACGCGCGGCCAGGCGCCATTTCCGGTAGGTCGTCCGAATACATCCAATGTCTCTGATTTTTTGTTGCGCAGAGCGCGCAACTCGTCTAATAAAGAAAACGTAATCGATGTTCACGGCTTATTCGTCCCAGAAGCTATCAAAAAAGTGGAAAATTCGTTAGAAGCGGCCATTTTGAGGGGCGACAAAGAGCTTCAAGTCATCGTAGGGCGTGGCCTACACTCGCAAGACGGTCGACCCAAATTGCGGCCCGCGATCACGATGGAAATGCAAAAGTAAGAGGCTCGGCCCCATGGAGCACTGTGCTGACGAGACAACAGGCAAAGCATACCGTGCCAAGTGCACCCGCGTAATCCCGGGGTCTTGATTTTGACTGTTCCGTTGTAAGCTGTTACAAATACATGGTTCGTGTGAGATGCGTTCGGATGAATACTCTACATAAGCTCATTGCCGCCGGCCTCTCGCGCCGCCTGCTGGTGCCTTTCGTTTTTTGAACAACATGGGACTTTCACCAGCTGGGGCGGGAGACGTGTGCGGCTCCATCTTGATTGTCGCATCGGTCGCCGGAATCGTCGGCTCCTCTTCCGTCTTTGCCAGAATTTGTGTGCTGTCGGGTTCGAGCTTGACAACATTGTCCGGTGGAGTGTCAACCTGATCCGTAGAATCTCCCATTTTCTTCCACTGTAGTTTCGCCCACTTTGGTTTGCCGGTATCGTTACTGGGATTGGTATCAGGAACCGCAAGGGGTTGTGGGACGGGCTCTGCATCAGGTGGTTCTTCCTTTTTCTTCAACTTGATAGAGATTGCACCGGGATCATATATCTGACCCAGCCCAGTCGCCATGCTCTTTTTCCTCAGTTTGAACTCGCGGCTCTCCTCGTCGTCCAGAGCCTCTGCTGAGCGTTTGATTCCGGCCTCGCTCGAGGATGCGACAGGAGCTTCCGAAGACGAGGGTGTGACCATCTCCCAATCACCGGCCACGCCTTGCATACGCCGGCGCTCCGCCTCTTCAGCGAGACGTTCCGCATCGGGATCATCATATCCCAGGGATTTGGCGGTAGAGTAGTTGGTGTATGGGTTTGATGGCTTTGGTGGGGGCTTGCGAACCGGAGCAGAGGTGGAAGGAATGGGGGGCCCACTGCTGAGTTTGGCGCGACCGGCACCGACATCCTGGGCAAACGCGATTTGGGCTGCCTGAGGAGAGGGAGTGAGAATATTACGGAAAGATAATTGGTCGGAAGCGCAGACCTGTTCCACGCGGACCATCTCGCGCCTCTCTTCCTCGTCATCCTTCTTTTTCTTTTCGCCAGCCTTGTAGATGCTTCGGATGAATCTCTCTGTATTGCCCTTGTGACGGAGACCATTTTCGTGCTGCTGGCGGGACGGAGCATCGTCTGTGATGTAGATGTCGCAGTACTTGCAGAAGTATTTCTTTTTCGAGATCCAGTATTCGCTCATGGCAAGAGAGACGCTGTCACGTGCGAGTCTATTTTAGGTTATGTTTTTTTAGATAACTGTTCCAGTCTCGTTGTAGTGCCTGAATGTAACCCGGTGCCGACTAGCCTATTTGATCGGGCAAACCTCAAGCAGCTAGCCGACTCCCACCATGTGATCGAATCCCTTACTACCAACATTATCAGACATTATCATATGGTGGCCCCTCTGGCGATTCCATGGACAACCATGATGCCCAGTCCCGCAAATCTTCTCCCGTCGACGACAAGGTCGACGACAAGGTCGAGGTCGAGTCCCGTCCCCTTCACCAGAATGCACTTGACTCTACCGAGGTGGTCAGCACTACAGACTACAGGCTGTACAAGCGCCGGTTTAGCGGTATCACCGCCATAGCAAGTCCGCACTCCCTGCTCCTGGTCTGTCTCTTATTCCGTCTAGGTGATACTAGCCATTATCACCGGCATGCCATGGCCCTGGTTTGGTCCAATAGCAAACAACAGTAAGCTGTTCGGTACGGATGTTCCATTCCTCTTGTGCTGATTCTCTTCGACTAGTGGTCACTGATTTCGGCATCACTTTGGACGAAGTAAACTGGCTAGGCATCCTCATGGCGGTCATCTATCTGCCAGTATCCCTTTTAATCCCCGAAGTAATCCGTCGATGGGGGATCCGGAGATGTGTAAATCTCTTCATGTCTCTTTTCAATCATACCTTATCCTACTGCTTCTCTAGTGCGAGATGGGTGCCGCTGCTTCACTCGTTTCCGCTTGGATCCGCTACGCAGGCACCGTCCGTTCACTATCCAGCGGAGCAGCATATGGCCTTTTGTTTACAGGACAGTTTTTCGCAGCCCTTGCGCAGCCGGTTTTTCAAGTCATCGGTCCCAAATACTCCGAGACCTGGTTCGATCTCAAGGGCCGTACGACGGCCACCATGGTTGTCGCGATAGGTGTGAATAAATCCTGGAACTTTTTTTCGCGTGTGTTGAAAATCAGTGCAGCGAATCCGATTGGGGGCGCTCTGGGTCAACTGCTCAGTCCAATCGTGGGAGACACCCGACAATCGGTAATGGGATCCATAAACCTTCGGCCTTATAATTTACACCCGCTCAGATCTTGATCCTTGGTATCCTGTCAACGGTGGTGACGCCCTTTGTCTTTCTCATCAGTGCCGCGCCGCCGACGCCTCCGAGTACTTTTCTCGTCTCCTCCTCACCTTGTCAGATTTTTATGTATCTTTGACAGCGTATTCGGCATCGAAGAAATCCCCCGGTCTGCTTTCTTTACTTCGGGTGATGCTCGGCAAGGACAGGCCAACAGACCCCTCAATGAGTCTTCGGGAACGAATCGATTTCGTGCGTTGACTCTTTGTTATGATTCCACTCTCACTAATAAGACTTTCAGGCCATTATACTCCTTGTCTTCGGGATCCTATCATCTGCGTCAGCTTCTTTACTAACACCGGCTATCATTTACTAATCTGCATTCAGACTGAACGTTTTCGCTGTGTTAACCGCTGAAATTCTGGTCAATAGACTGGCTTATTGTCAATATTTAGCTGACGAACCCTCAGCAACCCGCTGGATACTCCGCAGATACTGCTGGTTTCATGGGCGCTGTCGTGCTTTTGAGCGGAATCGTAGCTGCAGTGGTTACCGCCCCCATTTTCGATCGGGTCTTCACGCACCACCTTGCGATTACAATCAAACTCCTAGTTCCCGTTCTCTCTGGGGCTTGGCTATCTCTAATATGGGCTGGTATGTCGCGGTCACTCAAGGAAGCTCTTTGTAATCTCACATCTTGCAGTCAAGCCAAACAACACAGGCGGCCTGTACGCCATCTGTACGATTATCGGTGTTACTTCAGTCACCATGCTACCAGTTACATTGGAGTTGGCCTGCGAGATAACAAGAAATGCCGATGGCAGCGCAGCCCTCCTGTGGTTTGCGTGTAATCTTTTTGGGGTCATATTCATCTTGGGTATAGCCGTCATGCTCAGTCTTTTTTTTGGGGGGAGAACTAATCAAGTCCGAATCTAGTCGAGGGTGCTCTACGTGCCAGTCCGAACGCACACCCACCGCTTAACATGCACCGCGCTCTTGTTTTCAACGGAAGCGTCGCGATGTCGACATGTGCCGTCATATTTTTCCTGCGGGGCAAGCAGACGCGGAAGGAGGTTGATCAAGATAAACAACAGCAGTCGATATCATTACAAACTCGGCCCACGGAACCTTGACTATTATCCTTACATGTATGTATACATCTGTATTATAGCGCGGCATTATCGCTGGTCTCTTTCTTGAACCCTCGAAAGTACTGCTCTCTGAAATCCTTGTGCGCCGGGGTATGTTCGCCAGGATCACGCTCCTCTTCAAACGACGGAGGAGGAAAGGAGTTCTGTGTTGCCTTTCGGATGGTTACAAGCTAAGAATGTGTCAATTTATCACCAACCAGAGTTCAGAAGGTCATCGTACTCTTCTTCCCCAAGATCCAAAATCTTGCAGTGAATTCGCCACCAGGACCATGCCATCACAGAGCATAGACTGGATATCCACTTCTTCGTACTGCTCGTTGACTGTCGGAAGGAAGAAAACGAGTCGGCCGCCTGGCTTCAAGAGGTATCTCGCAAGAACCACCAAGTCTGCTGCAAGAAGCGACAGTTCATAAGGTTTTGTTGGGGGGATATAGGGTTCGAATTTGCTGGCAGTAAACTTCAATAAAACGCAGCGAAGTTTAGCACGCGATGCTCTCACTTGCGCGCTGATAGCTGGTGTTCGATATTGGCGGTCTTCTGAGCCTCACTGAGCTCCTTTTTGCGGCCCAGTCTTTTAGCTCCTGCTCGCACCCCGTCTGTGGAGGTGTGGGGGTGAGTTGCCAATAAGTACCATTGGAAATCGGTCATGCTTACAGGGCGGATCCGTCACAATGGTGTCGAACAGGTTCTATGAAGTATGTTGAGTGTTCCCAAACCATCCGAGGAGAGAGTTTATACCCCGCATCGCCAAGGATTACGAGTCACGTCGAAAGTGCAAAGATCCAGAATACGGTCGGCGACACCATACTGCTTCGCAGCCCTGATAACACCAGGAAGCTGATCTGGAACATCCCAACGAATTATTGTCTCGTTCTCTGCTCACCCACACCGACTTGCCTTTACCGACCTTTCCCCTCATCTGTCGTCCGTCGATATCCGAGCCAAAGACCTGGGCCCCAAAGTGGGCAATGGGCTTGGTTGCGTGTTCTGAACTACTGCCCACTGATGGAATCGGCTGAACTCACATACGCCATGCTTCCTGTACCACAGAACGGGTCATAAACTAACTTGGATGAGGAGGCCTTCAGCAAGGTCAATTGTTCCATTGGTGTATGATCGTAACCGGCGTCCTGACCATCGCTTGATTGGCCATGAGCAAAGATATCTCAGACTCCATGCTTGTGTTCCCATAGTACAGTCGCTTTTTGACATCAAAAACTTTGATTAAAGACCTTGCCGAGCCTTCCACAACCTGAGAGAGGCAAGGGAATCGGACTACAAGTCAGATAGCCAACTTACTAGTCTTCCGAAATATACTTGATGAAATCGGCCGTCTCTATCATGTCTGGTTACAGCAAGACCCGAGGAACTATCATCTACGACCTCATTAGAAATAAGGGGAGAATGAGGTCAAGACAGGGCATACATTCTTCGAAGCAACCAAGAATTATTTTCGGGGTTTTCAGGTCGATCTTGCCGAGAAAACCCATGTAATTGAAACTTTCAACGACGTGCCGCTGGCGAGATTCAGGAATTTTATGATTGTAAGCAGTTACAAGGAACTTGAATGAAGTATCGTGTGCATAAGGTAACCACAGATGTTTGTTCGCCTTATTGACGTTGTGAAGCTCTTCGTAGTCCTTTCCTTGCGCGTAAAATTCGTAGACATACCTGGAGTGAGATTTGATGAGTAAAATGAAAATTAAACTAGACATGCAAAAAATCTCACTTGATCAGGATGCACCTGCCAGCCAGTAACCGCGCGTGCTCTTCCAACTCCAGTTCGACGATCATGAAAGGTCTCGACGGGTCGCAGTCTGCGGACACTGACAGCGTGAATCCATACAGCTCAGAGATTGAAAGGAGCTCTGGTAATCTGAAGTCGGAGTGGCTTTGCGCAAAGACGAAGAGATACTTGAGCATCGGAGAGTTTGTCTCAGAAGCTTCCCGATTCGGCTTCCTAGGAGCGGCCCGCTGAGCCGTGGCCTTTATAGCGCAATCGACGACAAGCGAATGTCTGCCCTTTCTTGCTATGCGGACGCTGCCATCGCCTCAGTCGTGCCGGAATGTGCGAATAGCTTTTGTCCCCGCCACTGTCTTCAACAAATGAGATTAAAGACCCAGTGTCCGACCACACTCTGCTCAATCTCCAAGCTGTCTTGCCTCGAAATCTAGTCATCGCAGCCCTGGACCTCATTGACCGTGAAAATGGTAGGCATTCACCCTGTCTTCTCCGCCTCCGTCCGTTGATGTGCCCTCGTGTCAGTCCTGAGGTGTATTGGCCCGGCGCGAGAGCACTACCAAGTTTTGGGTTCTACCGCGATCTACAGTGTCTTCGTTGATCTTCCTGGTCCAATATCAACGTATTGCACATGTCCCGCGTTCTCGTTCCTTGTCCTATCCCCTGAAACTTACATCATGGTCGGTTTCCTTTTGTCCCTCCGTACTGTTGGTCTTACCAGCCTTCTAGTGCAAACATGTACTCGCAACTCGACTAGCCATCCGAATGGGACGATACGTCGAACGGCCTGTCGACGAGGACCAATTATCTCAAATGATACTACAGGAATATCCTTGAGCATCGAACAGTTTTTAATACAGTCGTGAGTACAGGATGAGTGAGATACAGCAATGGTAGTTTGTGCGTTATGTTGCCTTGCTTTTCCCTTTGTCGAAATCACCGAGGGCCGTGTTGGCCGTATCTCCATCCCGCACCCTGAATTCCAACCCCATCGCGTAATCCTCCAGGTTGGCAACCAGGGCCAAGAGCTCGAGCTTGGAAGGGGACGGAGACATTTCCATTCCACGCTCGTCCCATCCAGCCGGTGGACTTGTGATTTCAGAGGAAGGTGTGCTAGCAGAGGTCGAGGTCGAAGAAGAAATCGTGCCGTCGTTCAGACCGTATTTGAGGGTGACCCATGTAACCAGCTTCCGTATCTCTGCTGGCTGCCAGATAGCCCACCACTTGTTGACGATCTCGTCGTCCTCCGAGTCACTATCATCCATGATTTCGCCGTTGCCGTTGGAGGTAATCGGCTTGAAGGGTAGCGTGCCCAACTCGGGCGGGGGCTTTTTGCCCCACACTGCAATGAACCACGACCACTCCTTGAGCGAGCTTCTCTCCTCGTCGCGTTTGGGACGGCGCTTTCGCTTGGTCTTGACAGTGCGGTTAGCATCCTCTGTCTCCGCGGCCATGGATGTGATGAATTCAGCGGCGGACTCCGATTCGGAAAGGTTGGGGGACAATGCGTAGTACACGCGACCCTCTCTATCCGCTCCGAGGGGGGAAAACCGGGGATTGAAACGGTGCATCGCAACTTTAGCAGCACCTTCGATGTCTTGAAGAATCTGCTTGTGCGCTTCGCGCCTGGCCTTGAACTACCGATAGCGTCAATCCGTAGGGCACATATATTTCAACGGCAATGGTCACCTCTTGCTCCTTGACATTCTCAGTCTCTTTCTTGGCCTTTTCCCATCTATCGTTCACGTTTCTTGTCGCATCTTTAACTTCACGAGCGACGTCCTTGCTCTCTTTTACACCATTGTCTAACTCGGCGCGGATGACGGTCGATTCTACCACCGCGTCAATGAGGCCGAGGATAACTGGAATCATTTGAACCGTGTCCACGATGAACGAGCCAGCACTGCGAGTACGGCGGGAGCTGTTGACGGCGGAGTCCGGCAGAGGAAGGGGATCGGGGAACGAGGGAATGGTGTCAGAGTCGTCTGAATCATTGCCCTCTGAATCGGGTTCTGAGGCATCTAAGGAATCCCGGAGGGAGGATAGAATCTGCCAGATCTTGGCCAGGCCAAGGCCAGCAGAGCGCATCTCTTTGGCACCCATTTGTATGGCCTGGAAATAAATGCTTAACTTCAACACAATATACTTTCACTAGACCCAACGTAGCGTACCTTCTTGATCGTCTCGTTCGTTTCTTCCTCCGCAAGCACCGATAGGAACGCTAAGATAACCGACTTGAGGCAGGCCTCGCTGACCCAGGGGACGATCTCTTCTTCGTCGTAACGCGTCCGTCCGTTCCCACTAATGTGTTCCAGCTCTTCCAAGTGGGCCTTTGGAAGAGCCTTGGAGAAGAAGCGGAGTACAAATTCTCGAATGTGGAAACGCGCCTCTGCGTCTTGGACTGAGAGATTGGTGCGAAGCTTGTTCCATTTGAGAGTTGGCAGTGGTCCGGTGATCTTGGGCTTCTGGCGCGGGGCGCGTTTCGCTTTGGGTTCGTCAGAATTGGCGGTGCCGTCCGTAAGCGGGCCCGCCTTGTCCTTCTTCTGTACCGGCGCGTTAGTTGCGTTGGCGAACTTGCTGAGGCGAATTATCAACAAGGGCATTGGTGGCGTGGTCAGAGCTCTTACCCAGTCGGATCCAGGCCTTTCGCCTTTCGACATCGTGAACAGTTGCATATGTCGCGACATTTCGGGCACCTATCACAAGTGAGACCAAGTTGCGGAGTTTCCACAAATCACAACTCACTTGTACTCGTATGTTTCCTCGCCATTGAGGCCACGCTGAATGGGATTGGCCGGCTCATTAGCCTTGATTATGTCTATGTCTTCGCTGTACCGATTTTTGAGGCACGATTTGCAATATTTGTTGTGGCAACGACGCGTCTTTGATGGTCGGTCCTTGGCTACAGAATACACCTCGCTGTAGGTACAGTGCGCGCTGTCTAGTTGGCTCATGAGAGGATTCAGGAACGCGCGAAACATGAGGTTACCTTGTTTGTCGCGCTTCTTGCCACATTGATGGCAGTATATATAACTATTGGCGGTGACATCCGAGCCACCCGGCGCAACAGCGTCAGAGACAAGTTTGGGTTTCTTCATGAAAGTGACGGGGGGCTGGTTGGGGGTCTCTGAATAGGACAGTTTGCGCTTGAGAGAAGATGAAGAGGCGGTGGTCGACTGCATGGTGGCCACGGACATTCTCCACGGTTCGTTTTCCTTGCGAGTCAGAGAGGCACGCGATGGAATCTCGTATGGCGACGGGGGTACTGCTATGTAGAAGGAGGTTTGCATCCTAGTTCATGGTTCTCAACAAGAGGTGATGACCGGCACATTGACAAACAAGAGTCACCTGATCGGGTGCATTTTTTTTGTCGACTCGGAGTTGTACACATTCACTCAGTTATGGCCAGTGCAGATCACACCCGCGACCCATGGTATCCAGCCCATATCCTCTCTTCAACGAATCTCACTGTTGACCTATAGTCCATGGGTGATCCTCAACGACTTTGGGGGCGCTTTCTCTATGGGTGCTGTAGGCGGAGGGATCTGGTATGGCATAAAAGGGTCGAGAAATTCTCCCCGGGTGCGTCTGATTCCACACCGGAGGCATAAGCGCTCATTACCTCGGCGCAGGGTGAGCGTTTCGTTGGAGCGATTTCATCCATGAAGGCCCGGGCACCTGTGGTTGGCGGTAACTTTGGTGTGTGGGGAGGGATGTTTTCTACCTTTGATTGCGCGGTCAAGGGTTGGCGAAAAAAAGAGGATGCCTGGAATGCCATCATATCTGGCTTCATGACGGGCGGCTGCCTCGCATTACGAAGTGTGTTGCACGCACGCTCCGTTTCTTGTTCTCGCTTATTGTGTCTTGTTAGGTGGGCCCAGGGCAGCATTCCAATCTGCGGTGGCGTGCGGGATTCTGCTCGGGGTCTTCGAAGGGGTGGGCGTGCTTCTGGGCAGAGTATTCAGCGAAGGCCAACGGCCACAAGCACCTTGTAAGTGTGCTTCCCCTCCCGTGACCACCCGACTGACCTGCTGCAGTACCTCCATCCATGACCCCGCAGCCCGCCCCGCCTTCATCTATCCCGGGATTACAATAGAGCCTGTAATTGTATCGGTACCCCCTCACATATATATTCCATTGCATTTATCTTCCACATTGACCAGGCTCATATCATTCCGTGAGCTGCGAAAAGGCCAAAGTCTAACGCGTCTTGACCCCGTGACCTAATGACGTCCCAAGTGCGTCAATTGCAGGCTCCGTATAAAAGCTCGACGGCGCTCCAAATATCCCAAAAATGTCTTCCTCTACCCTCGACCCTTACACCGCCAACGCCGAAAACACCTCTCTCACCCCCCAGGAAAAGATCGCTGGTCCGCCCATTCACCTCTTCTTCCCGTGTTCTTGTCAAACAGACCTTCACAAGGCCTCCATGGAATCCTCAAATCCGCCAAAGTTGGTATGCTCACCACACATGGCGCCGACGGTCATCTTCATGCGCGTGCTATGATCCCTGCTTCTCGTCCGTGCTATATTCCCTCGGCAAGTCGCGAGTTGAAATCACCCTATAGCATTCACCGACACGCAACTCACCCTCGTGTTCATCGCAAACAATGCGACCGCCAAATTCGACGAGATCAAAAACGACTCTCATGTGAACGTCAGCTTCTGCGACACGCAGACCACCAGCTGGGCTTCGTATGTAACGCACTGCCAAGTGCCGTCTCCTTCCTTATCATCATTGCAGCTATTCTGGCACTGCAAAGATTAGCCAAGACAAGGAGATGATTCGCAAGCATTTCTCCACCTCGTTCGTACTTTACCCGACCTTTCCCTCCTATATTGACTGCCATGTACAGAATGTCCGCATATTTCGGCGACCTCAAGGATGGAGTGCACAAAGGTGACGTAGAAGATCCCCGCATATCCGTCATCGAAGTCGTACCCGAGGAAATTCGTTACTGGGTTCACGCGAAATGCCTAAGTTATCTATAGATTGATTTGGCCACTACCAATTCCGTTACCCGCGCCGCACACGTCGCCATAAGCACTGTAACAGGTAAAGCGGCCCATGTGGGTGAGATTAGGACCATCACCCAGCCCGAGGTGAGCCCTTGCCTTATTTTGCCACCGTGTTTTGAACGCGTCGCCCAATAGATTCAGTTGACGCAGAAACTGCACACCAATTGAAGGGTTCATCACTTCGTTCAAACCTTCTGTAACATACAACAAGCACTGTACATATACATACGAAGTCAATGAACGAAATCGAAGAAGAAAAAGTCAGTCCTCGAACAAAGGTTGAAAGCCCTAGTAGACCCGTCAGTGCATTGGATGTAGCTGAGGTGCACTTTCCACACCTTTGATTGATCATCTGAAGACTGTGTTGCTGCAAACTCCGCATCGTCGTCCGTCGGACCTGTGTCCATTTCGTCGTTTTTGTTGAACGTAACTTCTTCACCGTCGCCCTCGAGCATCATTTCCAACTCTTCTGCGTCCATGTTCTCGATCCCCAAGCCCGTGTCCCGAATGATTTGTTCGTCCACTGCAGAAAGTTGAGAAGAAGACATGGGCAAGAACAACGGTTCTCGCTTTCGCGAGGGGACAGGCGTCATCTGAGCGTCGGCCATTTCTTCAGGCTGCGTTGGATAAGAGCGTTGCGGGACGGGCGGCGGCGGCATAGACGTAGCCGTCCTCGACGTCGACTGCGAGCGCGACACCCGGTCTGCCTGCGCGAGCGACACGGCATCCGTTCTTTGCACAACCTTCATCGATTTCTTGATCCGCGCAAAATCGCGCGGGGTCTCCTCGCGTTCCCGTTTCTTGGGATTCGACGGAACTTGGCTGGGAACAGGAGCACCCGGAACTTGGCTCGTAGAAATCACAAAAAGTGTATCAGAGTTGTCGCCGTCGACATCGATAAATAGAGGAGCCGCAGGATCCGTGAACCGTAGTTCGAGAGCCAGGGACATGGATTCAGCGAACGCTATTGTGGCCTAAAACACTCACGATTAGTCGAAAGTGCGGGGGAGATTCAATTTGTACAGACATTAAATTCCCGCAAGTGAAAGGCGATGGTCGTCGGAGTCGAATAAACGTCGTACAAGTCAAACTCGTCTGCACTTATGGTCAATTCGGTTGAAAGCTCATTCTTTCCTATCAAATAGATTGAATGGTCGAGTCCATGGCATTGAAATAGTAAAAAAGCGCAGAAACCTTTGGCATCCAAAGAAGATTCAAAGCTTTTCACCTCGACGTCTGACTCGCCGAAATTCCAGATCAGTTGCGGATCGGACCTTCCAGCTGGAAATTGTTCGAGCATGTCTCGAATAGCCCGTGGTCCAACCGTCAAGTGCGATTCGTTGTTAGCGTCGGGAACACCGGGAGCAAGAAAGGAGGTGAGGGTGAGTAACAGCAATCTGTGGGTTTTAACGACGCCTCGTGCTAGGGTCAGCGGATGTGGCATAAGACTAGATGGATCCAGTCACCGTGCTTGCAGTGAAGACGTACAATGAGCTTGCTTTCTAGCCCATCCCGGTCTTCTTCAGAACGGTCACTATCCTGCGCTCCCTCCACAATCGACAGCTCGCATCGCTCAACTGATTTTTCGACGGTTTTGTGCCGCAGAATGGAAAGCAGAGACTGAAAAGAAGTGCGACGCATAAGCAACTGAGATCCGAGGTTGAAACGCCACGCTAGACCTTCGTCAAAAGCTGGCCAGTGACAACGCAGGTATCATCCTCGACATTCGCCCACGCGTCCGGAGAGCCGACACTGTACTTTGAGAAAAATTGACGGGCGTACTTGAACCTGCAGTAGGCTGACTTGGACGAGTTGGTGGTGGATAATGATATTGTCTCCGAGGTCGCATAGATAGCCAAATCTTCGCCGTATCTCGAGAGGCAAGTAAGGGCCCTTGTGAATGCTATTCTTCATTCAGCAGGGTAGACTCCGGGGGATGAACGCGTCTCACGCTTCAGGGCCGACGCGTCGAGTGTAGCTTGCATTGTTGTTGTGTACAGTTTGGTGACTGCCTTATTAGGACCGGCCCCTAATTGTTTTATCGGCGTTGGAAAGCCACCCGTTATGTATATCATAGAAGTACGCGACGGTGTCGTGAGGTTGGATAGCGACCGAGAAATTGGCCGACGCGGCAAAGGTCCCATTGAGGTCTATGTACTCATGAGAAAGTGAAAGTTTTGGTCGCAGCCGCCGAAGTTCCGACGGCCCGGCGTCAACTTGGCCAGTGACTTCCACAGTGAGCACCACACTCTATTTATTCTCAGGATGCTAGGACCACGCAGCATCGACTCTCATTATATATCAGCCCCTGCCCTCCAGCACCAGAGGTCTACCAAACTCTTGATAAGTCGCTTCGAGTCGCTGAGCGACGCCAAACCCATTTCTGGCGCCACAACCACCTCGCCGGCTAAATCTCCTCTTTGCCCACCGAAGCAGACGGAGAGCAAGAAAGATAAATCCCCCATACGCCAATCTTTTCACAACTTGCTCGCGGTCCTCAAAAAAAGCAGCGGACTACGACTCGGCAAATCCAAGCACGTTCAAATACCCGACACATCTCTATCCACCGACGACCCTTTCACTGTCTCTACAAAAACATTCCCCGGCCCACGACTAGCAGGCTCCCTTTTCTATCTCGCACACTCCCAAGAAACACAGCAGGTGCTGTCATCAATATGGACTTTCTGTTCTGCCATCCTGGAGGACGATACTGTTCATTTGACTTGGCAGACAACACCTTGCACACATTCGATTCTCCTCAAGAATTGCAGCGACGTACGCTCTTTGACGTCAAGTCAACTTGATCCAGAAGAGAGAGCACTTCTTCCCGGCGACGTCAGAGATCTCAAGGTCTTCGAAATACTATTTAGTGGACACACAGTAGAGAAATTTGCGACAACTTCCGTTCGAGAACGTGCCCGATGGGTCAGCGCTATCTGGTAAGACTTTCCCAATTTCTTTTTCCAAATACATAATTGGTGGATTGTAGGGATGTGGTACTGCCCAGCGTCAATGGCTCTTCCCTTTACAAGGAAGATCGGGAAGAAAAATTCACTACCGACCCAGACACGCCCCTTTCTGATTCGTCTTTCCAATCAAGGCCCAGCACGATTTGTTTGGAGAGAGCCTTGCCTCCTGTTCCTGAACAAGTCGCCTCCCCAATACAACCAGCTCGTTCCCCATCTCCACGTGTTTTACTTTCTCCAAGCATTCACCCGCCCTCAAGGCCAGGGTCACCCACCTCTTCACGCCCGCGAAGTCCTTCTATAGCTAAACTAGGCCATATGTCGGTAGTGAGGCAGCGTTTGGCTCAGATTGAAGGATGTCCCCAATCTGCACCTAATTCCCCTTCTGCCCTGTCTCGCAACTCGTCCATCCTCCGCACGAAGTTGCGTGTTCGAACTGCCTTCGAAGCCGAAGATGTTGGTCCTGCGTCTCCCACGTCCATTATGGAGTCTTACGGAGCCACTTACCCCGTTTCGAAGCACGAAATATCTCCCTCAGTCGAAATCGCTCAAGAGGAACACCGACCACAATTGTGCAGTGAAGCCATCCACGCGCCACATCAAATCGCGGCCATCTCCACCGCTTCTCCTTGTACTCCATCGGATGCGCATCATCCTATTCTAACGGATATACATCAAATGATGACTGGTGTTGTTCGCCGTACCGAACAGACGGGGTCAACTCTCGATACCATCCAGAACACAGTAGACCAACAATGCACCAGAGCTGAGCTTGAGTCGGCAGCCATTGCGCAGACACTGGGAGATATTCACCAAAGGCTTCGGTCTGATTTGCCCAGCATTATGACGCTGCTGGCAGAGATTCAAACATATCAAATGAAGACTGAGAGCAAAACGGTCCCGACGAGCGCCAGCCGAAGTATAGAAGCGCCAGAAAAGTGTGATTTGTCGGAGAAGGTTCATCCCATCGTTTCTTCCGCGCGCAGCATTGACAAATTGATCTCAGTTGAACAACATTTTAGAAATCCTCCAAGAGGAAACGGTACAGCGTTCCATGCAAACCCACCAACAAACGGACATTGTTCGGTATCTTAACGAGCTCAACTCGGCAAGTCCTAGTTTGCGTCCCATCGACTTATTTGTCACATCTTTTTCAAGTGGTTGGAAGCCTTCGTCAGCGGCGGAACAGCCCAAATTGGAGTAGTTGCTGCAGGTGTCGAGAAATTGTGCCAAGACCTGGGTAGCTCTGATGAGAATCCTTCCGGTGGCCGTAGCAGTATCATCTCAGATATCCGCCAACTTGTTTCAGATGGTCAAGGCAGAGAGCAGAACGCCGCGGCGTTGCAGCTTTCTGTAAACAGCCTCGCTGCTCTGATCGGTTCAGAATCGCGGAACAACTTCAGTATGGATTACCGTCCAAATCGTCTGGAGTTGGCCTTATTCCCGTGACATTTAGGCGCTCAGTCCATTGTCAATCTAATCGATCAGCAACGCCAAGACCAGGAAGGACTACTTCGGGCATTGGCCGCAGGTCGGTCCCTTCATTCCTAGCTTCGCAGTGAAACTTACTGCTTGCTTACTCAGAGTTATCGGAGGAAATCCGGGGGGAACGGTTGCGGTTTGTGAATGCCATGAAGGAAGCGACGGCGATCAATGTCCAGAGTAAGTTGGCGTGTGAATGCTTGAATTCCCCGTATCCATCGTTCATCCGCAGTGCACGTCGAGCAGCTCAAGACTGAGCTTGCCCGGGAGGTTCGCGCTGATCTCTTTGCATTCTATTCAAAGCAAAAGCCGCACGGGGTCGTGAGTATATTTATGATATCGAAAGGCCCTAGCTTACGAGTCTTCAGTCCCGACCAATGTACGCACAGCAACCGACAACGGCGCCTCCACCACGAGCGTTGCCGAATGCACAATATGCGGTGTATCCTTGATAATATGGGACGGTCTGGCATGAAATACATCTGAATATTGAAATACATGTTGTGTTTCTAATTCTATCACAACCCGATTGATCCAGAATCCTCCTTACTGCCAGTATAGTCTGCCGGTAGTAGGTCTTCCGCTTTCCTAACGCCCCGCTCACTATATAAGGTCAGCATAGAACTTGATGCAGCGAACAACACCCACATTTCATCGACAGCGACTATAAGATCATAATTTATTTCCGCACTAACAACAGAATCGTGTTTGTACGCTGGATGAGAGCGTACAAAGTTCCTCATCCATGTTGCAGGCGTGATTAGCGAACCTGATAAATTGTTAAACCAAGGCGTGTTTGGGTGGCGATCAACGCAAACCGTTCGATCTCCGCCGTATAAGTTCTAGATAGCTGTGGATCTTGATTGACTCCTCTGGCGAGATGTCCAGCGACCGGAGGTATACCGTAATCAATCCCAGAAGTCCGGGGAAATCTCCCTTGGAACAATGAGAACCTACATTGTGCACGAGATGCCAGTCAAACCTTGCCGTTCATAATCTCGTTCATTGTCATCTCTTCGTATTCGTCTTCTACGGGTAGTAACCTTGCCCCATTTTCAGGGAGAGGCGGATCTGGGAAACAATTGCGCATCTTCTTGTCCTTGCTCGGCGCCCCATTGACCGGAGAACTGCAGCCGGAATTACAATTGGACGACGCTGCGCTCGAAGCTGGGCTTTGATGCTGTGACCCTACATTTTTGCGGAAGAAAAATTTGCCAGATTGAGCGGCGTCCCGCTGCTGTGCTCTGCCCATATTCTCATCGACCTATGTCGCTGAGTATGTGCTTGAATTTCGTCAAAAAAAAACTATACCTTTGAAATGGGAATGTAGAAGTTGGTGTTGAAACTCAGAATTGCCCTCGACAGAAGCACAACGAAAACAGCAAAAGCTGCGTTCTCGAAGTCCGTCATCTGCACCTCCATGCTTCGGAATTCTACCCTCCAACCAATTGAAGAATTGGGAGGCGGAGGTTTGAATCGGAGGGTTTGCCAATTAGTGGATTGTAGATTCTTGCATTTCAAATGAGTTGCAATGACCGTTGAACGCGAAGCCATGGCTCACCTCGAAATGATCACTGCTGGTCTCGTCATCTTGATCCAAGGTCTCCGTAAATACCACCAAGGGATCCCGAATGAACAGATGTGAGATATGCTTTGATAGAAGATCGTCAAGGCCTTAGAGAGTCTGGATAAGTCGTAATTTGATAGAAGACTGCAAAACAGACCGTGTTCTCGCAAACGGGTGTAGATGCTTTCATCGTAAGGCAGGGCAGTGTCGTTGTACTCGGGTCTATTGATCCAATCCGTAGAGATATATAGATCAACACTGTCGTACCGCGACTTTGGAATCAGGAAGCGCGAGCTTTTCAAGGGCTACATTACGTTTATGTCAGCAAAATTCAGGCCTGGAAAACAGGGAAACTCAGACCCTGAGCCCTCGTTCCTCTTCGGTGCGATCATCCACGCTGCCGGCGATAACATTCCAGCGGCAATCGACATCAGCAAGGTAGCCGCGCCAGACGGGGCTCGACGCAGTCAATGCTAACTATAAGGGAAATCAATTTAGTCGGATTGCGAGAGGAACTGGACCGACTAGGATTGGTCCAATGGGTATTAAAGCGTCATACATCCGTCTGGCGTCGGCGACATGGCAAGCCTGAAAGGTCAGCTGAAGACAGCAACATCCCATTCCAAATCCCATTGCGTCCATGTAGATATGATCTGGGAGCGCGGCCCCAGTCTTCGCCTCTGATGCAGTTGTCAGCTTGTAATGAAGGGGTAGGATACACATTCTACTGACCAGGGTCTTCGGCGTAAATCGAGCGTTCCCATGGAATTGTGGGGTCAATGAATGGCCGAGGAGTTTGAGTATCAAAATACAAAGGCAGGTTGATCGCGACTTTCGACCCTCTCCTCTGTCTAATGTTCGACGTCAAGGTGCTGATGAAAGCATGAGCGAGATCGTCAAGAGTAGAGTGTCCTGACTGACGGGAACCGTACGTGAGGATTGGTGATCTCCTCCGGGAGAAATAGACTGTGACTAGAAACAGCATCGGCAGGGTCGAAATAAGGTTCAGTGAATGGACCCGGGACACCAAGGCGAGGATACGAAGTGAGGGTTAACGGGATTTCATGCGGTTTAAGGTGTTTGCGAGCCAAAGTACGCCTGCGCAGCTTTTAGCGATTGTCAGAGTAAGGTAGGTCATTACTGACCGATAGCGCATGTTCGCCTCCACTGACAAAAGATCCGGTATGGAGCCTGTGTACGGGGAGCCTGGGGTAGACTCAAGCATGTAGCGTCCATATTCCGGGTGGAATGTAGGCACGGAAACCCTACAAACTGGTTGGGCAAGAGGTAGAACAGGGAGTAGCAACGCACGAATCTGGACAATCGGAAGATATAGTGCCGACGATAGAGCTTAACTTCTGTAAGATCTCGGTTTGCCGCAACGACAGTCGGGCGTCCTTTCTCTCATCGTCCAACGCTACGACCATATATTCAACCTGACACGCATAAGAGGTTGCTCCATGGACGCGATACATGATATGTACCTCGTCGCCCCATAGAAGTTCGTCACCGTGACGGTCTTTCAGCTTGTCCCAAGTGTGCAAAAACTGAGTAATGCCATGGTATCGGACGTGATCAGCATGCTTCCGGACATCCTCCCAAGTCAAAGGCGTCCCGAGATACAAAAGCCCCATGGAGAATAATGATATTCGGTCGACCAAGGATGAGAGGAGGGATTAAGCAGATGTCGCCATCTCTCCAGCGACGTAAACTAAGAGTTGATCGACGGCCCGGGCATGCGGGGCCGATTGTTAAGCCACTCTGATTTTGCTTGCTCAGCAACTTGGAAAAGAAGCGGGAGGCCGCAAGTACTATTCCGAAAATATGGAATTCATGTAGAAAAAGTTAACCATTCGCTCCGTTGGTCGCCCACTTCAGACAAATTTTCAAGGCCAACAGAACATGTCGAAGCGACCTTGTCCATGCCTCATCTTGGTTAAATTTGAGCTTGACCGAGACGTCCCCGATTTTGTCCTTCGCGATTCTGTCTCTCCATGAGCAAAGCACTGGAGGAAGGGGTTGGTTGGAACTCACTGATGTGGAAATTCTACGGTAGAGTCCTGAGCTTTGACATAGTCCATGACTTGCTTGAGACACTCCAGGAAGGCCACCATGGCAAGATCGAACCGACGGTTATGCAGCAGTTGAAGCATGTTCAGATTCCCGGATGAATACAGCTCGTAACTTGCCTTGTCCCCACTCGTTTTCTCGATGCGGGAAAAAGACCCCATGGGGACTAGACGATAGCTGGTAAACGGTCCATAGTCAGCGTTTAACTTGGGGGACGGGGGGCGCAGAAGCCCACTTTTCGAATACACAGTCAAGCTTGCGTGCGATTGTATAGAGAAGAAGAAGCGACTGGCCCCATGCCGCGTTGATCTCTGCCCACTCGACCTGTCGTATTGCGTCAGAATCAAGTTGAGAGAACCTCGAAATAGACATACGGGCACACCCGGAACTCTGCCCAATCGCAAGCCGTTGATAGTTCCAAACACTCCATCGTGCCCGATGCAAAAGGCATCATTGTAGACATTTGTACGCTCGAGTTTCTCCAAGGTAGCAGAGTCGGAACCATATGCTGATCGTATGGTGGCCAGTTGCGAGGCGAGCTGTTCTGAAGATAGAAGATGGACATTGTGAGCATTCCAGAATCTACGGAATCTGTAAAAGTTCATAAACCGCGAGTGCTCGACTACTTACCTGGCTTCGTCTTCTTCCAGTAACTTCTCTTCTCTCTCCAAAGCGTGCAGTTCGTCATCCAATTGCACTCGCTCTTGTTCCGCCACCTTGAGTTGCTCAATGGCCACACGTTCGTCCAATTTGAGCTTCTCGATCTTCTTCTCTGCTTCTTCTTTCGACATTCCTTGTCCGTCTCGCTCGCGCTCTTTCCTTACTTCTTTCTCGAATGCAATGTAGCCGTCTCTCTCTCGTTTGGTCTCGTCAAGTTGCCGCTGGAGAGACACGAGCAATATCTGTGTACACTCGGCGCATAATGGATGGTCGATTTCTGTACGCGCTGAGAGCAGATTGAAAAGGCGGACGGTCGAGCGCAAGTGATGGGACAGAGGAGAGGGATTTGGCTGTGTCGGTTCCTCCTGCTTGGCCGGTGGTGGCGCCTTTGCGGATACACTACGCGAGGAAGGTGACCCCTTCTTGGCCACGGGGGAAGACTGCGATGGAATGCTACGCACGATGCTGTCCTGTAACAGCACAAAGGACTCGTTGGGTAACGGGGACACCTGCTTTCTTTGCGTACGCGTGGAACTAGATGTTGAGGCAATATTCTTGGACTTCTGCCAAGCAGTTCGCGAGGCTTGGGTCGCCTTCAATTGGGAGATTGTGTCCGTGTCCTTGCGGATCGGGGCGGGCGGCAGAGAAGCCACAATCATATCATAGGCGGAGGGGGCCAAATCGGAGAGCGATGCATCTAGCTAGGAGGTCTATGAGCGCGAGAACGGAAAGCAGCCATTGCCATACCTCTAGCGGTTCCTTACATTGTTGGCAGACGAGGCTCATGGTAATTGCTTTGCGCGTATTTGGCTGAGAACGCGGAACCGTGACCTAGACGCGACGTCCTTAGTCATGTCATGGAACCACCATCCCAGGAGACTGCAAGTCTCGTCAAGCGCCTCGCAGGTCCTTCTACAGGCAAAGCTGGTCTGGCTAAAGATCAGTGTGAAATCAATCGAATTATAGCGGATGCTTCAAAAGGCTCGAAATTCTACGAGGCAAGTTGATCATGTCGACCGTCGACCCTTCATTTAATGTATTTCTTTAGAACGAGAAGAAGAAAGATAAAGAGCTCACCAAGAAAATTGACCAGATACTTCATTTACGCGATGAACTGACCACTGGGGCGGACCTGCCAAAAATTGAAGCTAGTGTTGACCAGATTGCAAGTCACTCGTGGCGCATTGTCGCTGTTCAACTGAAGCTTGTTATTCAATCTAGCTCAATAAATTGGAATCTCAACGAGACCTCAGTCAAACAATCGTGCATTTCGATCTTGATTCTTTCTTCGCCAGTGTCGAAGTTCTTAATGATCCCACCCTGGCGGGAAAACCTTTCGCGGTGCCTACCACACCTACTCCCATCCTACCACCGGACTAATACAGCGGAATAGGTTGGTCACACCGTCGTGTCTACCGCCTCTTATGCGGCACGAAACTTTGGCGTGCGTTCCGGCATGGCCAGTAAGCCCGACAAACTATTTTTCTTCGCTCTTTACTCAGATGATGTCTTGGGACAGCGTTCATAGCCAAGAAGCTTTGTCCGGAGCTGATCATGGTTACGCATGGAATGTCGGACTATTCAGACATGTCACGGAAAGTCATGGCGATCTGTAAACGGTACGAGATTTACCACTCAGCGTTGTGGAGTAAATTTAAAACTTGTTCAAGATACGATCCTCAAATGTGTCCGGCAGGCTGCGACGAGGGATATCTGAAGTGTGTTTGCTTTCATTTTCCCTCGTGCAATGCTCACAATTTTCAAGCATAACCGCATACTGCTTAGAACACAACCTCAGCCCAGACGAATGTGTCGACCACCTGCGTAATGCCGTGTACACAGAAACTAAGCTAACCGTCAGCGCCGGAATCGCTCCTAATTTGGTTTGCTCAGTGTCTCATCGCCCTCGGCTCGCTCTGACAGATACCAGATGCTTGCAAAGATATGCTCAGACAAGGTTCCTGTCACTTCTCCCGTGCTGGCTGCCCGTTGACTCCCTTCGATTCAGAACAAACCCAACGGCCAATTCCACCTTCCATTCAATAGCGAGGCTATCGTTTCATTTATGCACGATCTTTCGATTCGTCGTGTTCCTGGAATTGGTCGAGTCTCAGAACGCTTGCTGGAGTCCGTTGGAGTCCAGACATGTGGTGATATATTCACACGCCGAGCGACACTTTCACTCATGGACAAGCAATTTGGACTCATGCATTTGCTTCGCACGTATCTTGGAATTGCATCAAACTCTGTTCAACCGCCACAGAGAGAAGAACGCAAGAGCATAGGTGCTGAACGGTAAATATCCACTATCTGGTGGCCTTGGACTGATGTCATCTCCAGTACGTTCCAGCCTCTCAGTGACAAGCAAAAGATCTTGGAGAAGCTCGAGGAGGTGTGTGTCGAGCTCGAAACCGATATGCAGGAAACCCAATGGAACGGTCGCACCGTTACACTTAAATATAAGCTTGATACTTTCGAAGGTCGGCTCAAACTTTATAATGTATGCACTTTATAACTCGAGTCGCATAGTGTTTACCCGGGCCAAGTCATGTAACCGATGGATATCGAAAAAGGAAGACCTTTTTGCCGTAAGCTTTGGACCCTGGGATATCTGATCCGCTACTCATCTAGGATTATTCAGATTGGCCACGAACTCCTACTTCCTGAATTGCCTCTTACCATAAGGCTAATTGGGTTGAGAGTTACGAAACTGAAGGATCTTCGCGCCCCTTTGAATCCGTCGATCGGCATTAAACGAGTAAACCGTTTCTTGTGTCCGCCGAAATGCATCTTAAGATGTTGCAGTTTTTCAACGCCGCAAGCTCTTCATCTCCGAACAAGAAACGAAAAATCTCCACAGGAATTTCTCTGGATTCAGAACTTAACGAAGAGGGGGAAGGGTCCGTGTCTGTGCCAACTCATGACCTCGAAGAGAAGCCGGCGTCCTCCGGGAGACGAAAGCCAGGTTCCGAGCGTCGTCAGCTGTCTGTTGAATGTGAAGCGCACACATGTCCTGTCTGCAGCAAGAAGGTGGCGACGGAGAATGACGCGTTTAATGCCCACCTGGATTCGTGTTTGAGTCGAGAAGCTATCCGTCAGGCCCAAGCAGAAGCCAGCACCTCATCTAAACAGCCGGATATATGGGAGCGGTGGACGAAGATGGCCCCTGGCTCAGGGAAGAAGACTAGAAAATAATTTTACACAACCGAGCAACGTACACTAAACATCTACAGTTTATCATAGCCATGTATTTCTTATTTCCTGCCTCTGTACTTTGCGAATGTAGCCTGGATCCCTTTTCCAGCCTGGATATCAATGAGACATTGGGCATCTACTGATTTCCCCGACTCGGCCAAGTTTGCGACTTCGTCTACCATGGCGTGAGGGACACATACAACACCATCTTCGTCTCCGATGATCCAATCCCCTGTCTCTATTGTGACGGACGGGAACGCGTAATCACTGGTGGTATTGAGCGGCGTGATGACAAGCGGTACGTTGACCGCCGAAGGTCTTGTAAAGGACTGCTGTCCTAAAGTCGAATGCGAGCGGGCGAAGACGGGGAATTCAAGGGCCCGATGCTCGGCAAGATCCCTACAGCGGCCTGAAATCACAACGCCGACAGCAGACCGTGCGATTGCACCGGCGGTCATGAGTCCCCCCCAAACGGCGTTTTGAGCCTCTGCAATGAGATATTACTCTAAAATAGTCAGTGAAGCAGAGTTGAATTTACGTTGAGGCGCGTCGATGACAATGACAGATCCGGCTGGTGCAGTGTCGACAAAATGCTCCGACAGTTTAGGAGCAGAGGTATCAGATGCTAGGACCATTTGAACAGTGTACGCCGGGGCGCATATTTTGCCCGAGGAGAAGAGTTCTAGGCCTGCAAGGTAACCTCCCGAACGAACGCCTAGTTTTATGAGAGCATCGGATAATTCACAAGTCGAGTAAGAGGCAAGTTTGGATAACGACATGATGCGAAGGTGCCTGAAGGTGCAGAGCCACACGGAGATAATAAATTAAAGTGTTGATCAAAGACCATACTGGGATGTACTGTACTGCGTTTTCTACACCTCGAAAATGTCCCTTTAAACGTATCCTCAAGTTATACTGTCTCATTACTTCATCGCCAGCGGGGATCTGTGGTCTGAGTACTGCTGCCGGATGACGAAACGCCGAACGGAGAATGCGAGTATTCGTGCGGATCGGCAGGCGGGACATGCGGGAAGAACACAGCGTCCTCCTCATGTATAGTGTGTTTTGGCGATGGCGTCGGGGGTAAGGGCCGAACGTGACTGGGTGATGGAGAAAACCCTCGAGCACGATTCAGGACATCCGAGTGAGAATGCTGGCTGCCGCTTAGATATACCGGTGCCGGAGACCTAGGCGGAGTATTGGATAGCGCATACGCATCGAATGAACGGTTAGAGACACTCCGCATGAGCGCTTGTGCCATCGACTGCTTTCGGGGAGAACTCTGGCCATCGGAAAGACCAGCTCCGATGAATATCGAGCCGCGAGGCCGCTTCCTCACAAATTTTCGATGTTTGCGGTAAGCGGAAAAGAAACTAGATATCAAAGTGAGGAAAAAAACTAGAGACAAGTGTGAATACGATCCAACATCAAGAAAATATATTGACTCACCAGCTCCGATTGCATAGCCAACGTATTTGCCTATGTCGCTTTTCGACACAGTCTTGCGGGAGCTATGAGAAGACGACGGAAGACTGCTTGCACTGGGTTTGACTGTCGACGCCCTCGAGAAAGAACTGCTCCTGGGTGGACTGTAACCGTAACCCGCATTGGTGGTTCCGAGAATGCTGATGAAAATGCTCGACGTCTCGCTATCAGTTCCTCGAGGAGTACTGATCGTGAAAGCGGGGGAAGGAGTCGGAATTGTGGTGAAAACTTGTGTTACAGTGGTATATACAGCTGTCAGATTCCAGCTGTTAATGACCTTCACAGGTGTGATTCTCAAACGCATTACCTGTCGCTGTCGGGATTATTGGAGGAGGCGAAGTTGTAAGAGCAGGCGCGGGCGGTGGATTGGGTGCTAAAGTACTGATGATTATAACTTGTAGAAGAGGTTAACGACTACAAATGAATTAACACGCTCAACCTTCCTACCTGTCGATACTGGTTGGGCGGTGGTCAAAGGTGGCGCAACGGAAGCAGGAGTGACCACCGCTGTGAAAGAATTTGGTATGAGTTCCAAGGGGCGAGCGCCGTGAAACAAACCAGGAGCAGTCGGCGAAAGGGTCGGGATTGGTCGTGAAATACTGGAATCATAATTCCGTGAGTAAAACTTTGAATCAAAGTCGAAAACGATTACCTCGTATTTTGGGATACAGCGCGAGGTTGCATGGCCGGGGTTCGACAGCGAAAGACCTGCAAGAGGTGCAATAAAAGAGCGTCGATTAAGCGGCAGCGGTTGAGCAAGGTCGCGGTTTAGAACCGAAGAGGTTAGTCGGGGGAAAGGAACCCAGAGGACCCGCCCTATAGCCTAAGCATCCACAAGGTAGGGGCCGCGGCGCCGCCTTAGCAGATCTGGCAATCCAACTACTGCGATCCAGACCATCAAGCTTAAGGAACGTGTTTTTACCTAACAGGCCCGAGTGAAGATCGTAAACTCCGTGAAGCAGCCTGCTTAGCGTTCGAGTCGGACTCCGTCGATCCCGAGCCGGGTTCTAGGATTGCGATGTGAGCGATTTTTCAACGAGAAACGAAAAATAATAATTGATACAGTGTAAGAGAGTCTAGCAGTCGAAGGATACATACGGCGATGGCGGTAGGGCTACAAGGGGTGGGAAACAATAGATACAAAATAACTCAGGTCCGATTTCTAGGCTTCCGATTACGATTCGGATGCAGCACGCGGTTCCCCGCTCCCCTCGCGGGTAAGTTGGTGGACAATGCGTACATGACGGCGCATGTTCGAACGGACCGAGAAGCAACGTCCGCAGCTTTCTTCAGGACAAACGTAGGGTTTGTCTCCGGTATGAGTCGTGAGGTGAATCTAGAAGACATTGAGAAAAAAGCTCCACAAATCAACAGGCACGCGCACGTACCTTGAGGCCGCTAGGGCGATTAAACCTCTTATTGCAGTAACTGCACTGATGACGTGCGGCTGAAGAGGGGGGGCGTGGCGGATAAAAAGGATTGGGCATTGCGGAATGGTGATACGTTGGTATTGAACGATACGCGCCGAGATGGGGCGCGCTACTGGGACGGTAAGGGGGGAGTCGCGTGTCGTAAGGGGAAGAGGAGCTGGAATAGCTGCTGGCGGAGGACAGTGCGTCGCGACCGGGATCGGACTCTGGCGAGTTGCGACCGCGCGGCATCATGTAGGCAGGCATTCTGTAAAAGTCTTCCTGGCGGGTGAGAGACTGCTGGTAATCGAAGGCACGGTTCTGATATTTTAAGTTAGCGTTTGCTTTGTGTTGAAAGCAAGATAAATACCTGCATGTCACCGGCCATTTGCCTGCTGCTCATCCTCCACGCAGCGCCATTATCCAGAGGCGGCAGCGTTAACGAGGGACGACGATAGGCGGGGGGAATGGGTGCAGGTGTGGGTGCGGCTCCCGGCGCGCCATCTATAATTTATTATGAGCGATGGATGATATATGGATGGCAAACACGAACCAAATATGCGACCAATGGAGGGAAGGGTTGGTCGATCGTCTAGGGATCTGTAGGAGGGATGGTACATGATGTGGAGGATGAGGGGAAGGGGAGATGGCAGAATGCATTTCAAGTTTGGTGAATTATAAATGGGCTTGGGTGGCTGTGAAGCGGTAGGCGGGGTTGGCAAGGTTTTCAGGTGGACGACACAGCAGCAGCGAGCCGACGGTACAATTTTCAAAAAATGCAATGTTACAATCAGCTATTCTTGATGGACAGAACGTGGCTCCCCTTACGTACCGCCCACGCGAGCGACAGGCGAGCCGTCACTAGGAGATGAACAGATCGGATCACCCTAAGCGGTGCTGTGGGTGTATGTCCTCCCACTTTTGCGCTACCGTTCCTTGTTTCCAACACTACTCCTCTGCAACGTGGTACAATGCAGTGCATACAGTCCTTATTCATCCGTCCCCGTCACCAGCACAACTCGACAGATTCCACAATCCACACACGGGGTTTTCCTCATTCAGGTTAACCTGAGGATCCGATCAGAAATCCCGGACACAATCATTGCGAAGAGTGATCAAGTACCCCGAATATTTCACGGCCAAACTCCTGCCTGCAGATCGACCCCGAACCATATTGGCAATTTACTCCAGAATTCTTCTCGCGCCTGATCTACTGCAGCTCCGAATTCCAACCTACAAAACTCACAAGCACGTAGAACAGAAGGCTGGCCTTGTGCGTCGTCCCGAGTCTGCATGAGTTCTGCATCCACGATAGCAAACAATGGATCCGAGCTGCGGTGTGTCACTCCATTGACGTCTCGTAGGATTTCAAAGGTGATGCTTTCGAACGCTGCTTGGCAAGCCCGTCTTTGCGCCGCGTCTTCATCTCGGATATGAACGCAACTGACCGACGGTTCTCTTCCTTCCAGTTCATTGACGATGAAGGTAGACAAGAATCGTGATGCGTGCTCCCGCCCCTTCAAAAGGCTCATCAGGTCATCCGGCGAGAGTTGATGCACGACGTTGTCGGAGTCAGTATACCCGGCCGTTGTTTCGCTGACTACATAACGCGAAAGATCATAATAAGCGGAGGGGAGAATTTCTGACGCGTTGATCGCTTGTGCCAAGTTGATGACCAGTCTGAGAGAAATTGTGAGACCCCTCCCCGCATGCGATAGTCAACATACTTACATGGGGTGCGGATAGTGAAGCCTCGCGTCGTAGTGGCCATTTGAATCTGTCGCCTCCGCTTCTCGAACCTCCCACTGGGCGAGACGAACCGGCCACTGCACACGCTGCATTTCGCGAAGGAGGCTTGAACGAAGGTGATTGACTTGATATTTTGTCGTGAGACGAAGCAAAGCGTCGATGACAGAAAAGTGGGACGGATCGAGTTTCACAGAGAGACTGAACGACGCGAGATGAACCGATGTAGACGGGTGACACCAAAGGGCTTACAGTCCATCATACAGAGCGGAGAGAAAGTGGCACATATCGTGAGATGAGTCCTGAAGAGGTAGAATGGGTCGGCCTTCCAGCTGTATTCTTTGATCAAGAGCTTTGGTAGCCTGTTGAAGGGGCACAGAGTGACGACACAGAAGACCTTTATGGACCAGGAAATAGACAGAGCCGGTGACAACTGCAACATTGCCGTCGGGAAAAGAAAGATCTGGATGGCGAGTGGGAGCTGTTTGGTGGGATTGCTGTATTTCATGTCGATTCGTGCTAAAGTCGTCCATGGATGGTTGGAAGAGGTTGGAAGTTGGTGGAACATCACGTGCCCAGCTTTTTTTCTCTTTCTGTCGCTCCATCCAAATTCAATCTCTAATAAAATGGCCTCAGAGCCTCTTCGCATCGTCCCTGGCGCTCCTCCGCCAAAGGAGTTATCCAAATCTGCCAGGAAAAAACGCAAGACAAAGTCAAAGGTACTGTACATTTTCTTTCTCGTTCCCGACTCAACTAATAATCTCTCACAGGCTGAGCCCAGCACACCAGACGTTCTCGAATCCTCCTCTGCTGCTCTTATTGAAAAAGCCCCCGAGCCCTCCGAAATCCAGGCGGGTGCCGTCGCACCTGAATTAGTCGTTCAGCCCGAGCCCGCAGAGCCCGCTCCAATTGCTCCTAGTCCCATCGTTGATCTCATTCACAAGCGGTTAAAGATCACGTCGAAAAAAATCGTTCGTCTCGCTTTCGTTTTGAGAGGTCTCCCTCCCCTCACTTTGCCAACAGTCTCGAATATCCACCTACGCTTCCACTGACCCCGAAAAACTTAACGAAGACCAAAAAGCTACCTTGAAAACCCTCCCCGGCCTAGAGGCCGTCCAGAAGGAGCTTGGGGAAGTCAAGAAAGCCGTCGAGGTGCGTTGATGAGCCTGTCGTATGTGTAACTCCGTTCATTCAATTACTAGGTCCATGAAGCCCAACTCGTGGCCGAGTTGACTCAGAAGCGCCAGGAAGCCGAGAAGAGTGAGAAAGCGCGTATTGCGAGCGCTGTTTCTTCGGCTGAAGTGAGTAACTTGACAGTCGGCGTTTTAAAACTTAATGCCTGTAGAATGCTGCTTTGACCAAAGCTTCTGACCTGCTCAGTTTTTTACGATTGCGATCTTTGTTAGCATCCGGCGAGCTGTCGCTTGGACTCGAAAGTGCGGAGGTCACCGCCGTGTTCTCGGCCGGCCAAGATCTTCTCGCGGAGGCCGCTGGAGAAAGCAAGCAGGCGGTGTTGGCGGGATTCATGTCTAGCCAGGGAGGCTATGAAGGCATCTCTTGTAGATATTTCTTTCATCCTTTCCACCCCAAACGCTTATTTGCCGCAGATGCCAGGCTTCTGGAAATCACCCAACTTGGCCTCAATCCTCCCCGAGCCGCAACTCCGGTGCAAGAGGACTCTCCAGAGATTTCTACTGAGACAGTGGAAACAAGCGTCGAAGATATATCTGCGAACAACCAGCCGGTCGCAGTTTCAACCTCCGGTAGCTTTGATTTTATGCAAGCCAGCGAGCTGGAGCCCCCGTTTGAAGAAAATGCAGAGTGGGTAGAACGCTCCGATGTTGTTCACCAGGAAGAACAAGTCGCGGAACCCGTCAATGGTCATATTCCGGCGGACGAGCCTATCGAGCAGATCACAACCGTTACTCCACCGGCCGAAACGGTCAGTTTTGCAGTTTTTTGCGCCGTCTGCTGGTTTACGACCCCGCACTGAATCAAGTTGCAGAGCAATGCGGCTCTTGATTGGGCGGCGGATGACGAGGAAGGTGGGCTACCGCCCATAGCCGGCCTGCATGCCAAATTTGGAACATCGGGCTCTGCCACGCCTGTTGTTGTTGAGGAACTTCAGACGAACGGACACACCGCAGTTACCGCCCCCATTCCTGCTGCTACTGAAGAAGACGATGGGTTTACTCAAGCCCGAGGTCGTGGAAGAGCAAGAGGCTCCCGAGGAGGGGAACGTGGGGGTGAGCGCGGAGGTTTCAGGGGTGGTTTCAGGGGTGGCGAGCGTGGATTTCGTGGCGGTGGCGAGCGTGGATCTCGCGGGGGTAAGTATCTGTCAAAACCATAGTATGTCGCTCATTTAGTTGTGTTCACCTCCTAGGTTACCGAGGGAGGGGTGAATGGAGAGGTGACGGGGAACGCGGGCGCGGCGGCAGGGGTCGTGGCCGTGGCGACAGGGGAGTCGACCGGGGAGGTTCGCATTCCCTATTTTTCTGCGCGCTGGCTGACGCGTGAGAAATTCAGCACCTCCATGAGACGAACTAAAAACGAACAGACGGAGGGCCCGCAAAATGCTTGATTTTCTGGCGGTACCCGCGTCTTTCTCTTGCTCGTCGGCTTGACACGACGAATGTAAAAGCGTTGCTTTGTGCTATTAACGAGTTAGTTATTCCTAAATAGCAGTCCTTGTGTGAAGGCAACGTTCCCATATTTTTAACGATATTGTTTTCTGCAGAGGTAACACAATGTGCCAAGGTGCGCTAACTGAACTATAGTTCAAAGGTGAGGCTGAAGAGTCATATTACGTAATTTACGAAGTTGCCTTTTCCAGAATCCGGAGGAGTTAATAACGTTGGAGTTGACGCGATCAGTCTTTGGTCACAAAAGCTCCCAGCTGTTGGGATGGATCCCATTGATTTCTCTCTGTATCTGGTGACGGATCGATCTCTACTTGCTGGGAAGGTGAGAACCAACGCTTGAACAAATCTGAACTATCGATTCAATCGGATCCATCCTCAGTCGTATCTCGAAAGTCTGGAGCAAGTGCGCATGAGCGATTTCCCCCCAATTGCTCTGCAGCTGAATTTGATGGCGTTCAGGCTCTCCAGGGCGGCGTGACCATCGTACGACGAATTTCTACGACGTCGAACATACGCTAAAGAATGGTCTAGGTACAAGTGAGAGAGAAGAGTTCCGATACAGCAGAGGTTACTCGAGCATGCATAACGGTCAACAAGCAGCCGAACTAACTCTGCAGCACAGTTCCTTGAGATTGCGCAGCAATCGAAACTCTTGTGTGATCGATACAAGGTCCCGCTAATTATTAACGACCGCATCGATGTTGCCCTTGCCGTGCGAACTAGCAAGCTGATTTCGGGCTCCCCGTTTTTTCTGATGTTCGTCCCATTGTAGGTCAATGCTCGTGGTGTGCATCTCGGCCAATCCGACATGCCCATCGACATTGCCCGCAAACTGATGCCAAAGGGTTCTGTGATTGGTATCTCTTGCAATTCTTTAGAAGAGGTTCGTCGAGCAAGGGAATGCAAGGCCGATTATGTCGGTCTCGGGGCCGTCTGGGAGACGCAGACGAAGAAATTGACCAGTCTACCGATCGGGGTCCGAGGCTTGGGTGTTATGCTGGAAGTTCTTGATGGTTCTGACATCAGAGCAGTTGCCATAGGTAATGTTCATTATATATTCCTGTATGTAAATGACATTGGTCTGCAGGCGGCATAAGATCTACTAATTTGGCAAGTCAAGTTTTCGTTTCCAACCTTTGATTCTAAGCCTAGGTGCTATTAAGACACGCCTGATGCATGGTTCGGTGTCCCCGACAAACCATGGGCTTGATGGTGTTGCGGTAGTCTCCGAAATTGTCGCGTCCCCTGACCCCAAGAAGGCAACGCAACTTTTGAGGTCTATCTTCATGGCATGCAAGAAGACTGCCATTAAGACATCGGACAAAAACACGCGTCGGTCGCGAGAAGAAATCCTGGACAAGGCAGTAACCATTATGGATGGTGTGCGAAACCTGAATCCCCTCGTCCATCAAGTATGTTGTTCTCTTCGGCTTGTGATTTTCGGTTCGAGTTACCCTATTTCCGCCAGATGACGAATGTCGTGGTCTCCAACCAATCGGCCAATATCACCCTAGCTGTGGGCGCAAGTCCCATCATGGCAACCGCGCCTGAAGAGATGGCAGACCTTTCAAAATTTAACGACTCTTTATTGGTTAATATCGGAACACTCCAATCTGAATCTCTGAAAGGAATGTTAAAGGGCGGTTACTTCGCCAATACTGCAAGAAAGCCAATCATTCTTGATCCCGTGGGCGTTGGGGCTTCTGCGTTTCGGAAGGATTCTATCTCCGGCATGGTTGCTTTCATTGGGGGTATAAGTAACTAACCTCTTTTCATAGACCTTCTAAATACTTGGCAACCGTGCGTCATCAAAGGGAATGCTGGCGAGCTCGCGGCGTTATCAGGTTCGGGGGAAGCAGCTTCGAAGGGTGTTGATAGCATTGGCGGATTCAAAGATCCGGCATCCTTTGTGCGGCAATTAGCCAGAAAGGAACGTTGCATCGTCGCCTTGACTGGTGCAACTGATGTCATCTCAGATGGCAAGCGTGTCCTGCTACTGAGGAACGGGGATCCATTACTCGGGAAAATAACGGGGTCGGGATGCATGCTCGGTTCGTGTATCGCGTCCTACTGCGCCGCTGCGAATATGTTGGCGAGCGAGGACGAGCTCGAAGGCAAGTTGACTCGAGACGGAGACTTTCTCTCGGCCACCGTCGGCGCGTAAGTTCGCAGCTGATTAACATCGAATGCACCCTAATTCCATGGCACAAGGGTGTTAACATTGACGATCGCGTCAGAGTTAGCAGCCAAACGGGAGGATGTCCGCGGCATCGGGACGTTCCTCCCTGCGTTGCTTGACGAAGTAGCCGCCTTGCGACCTGAAACCATTCGGCGGCTGGCTAAGGTTGAAGAGGTTGAATAAAGACAATATATTACCTGTGGAGTCATTATAAACAATACACATGTACAACTGTCGCAGCAGGTAGTGTCATTACACCAGGATACGCGAGAAGGGCATGGCTGGTGTCGGCTGCAACCAGTTCTTCTCATCGTATGCCGTTGAATGATCAATCATATGGAAGGTGTATGCCAGGCGCGACTTATGTGAAAGATTTTTTTCCGATTTGTGAAGCACGGAGCCATGGATGAGGACCAGATCACCTATTAAAGATTACTGTATAGTAAGCATTTACATTTTAGCGGACATTACCGTACCTGGTTCGCAAGTCTCAAGAACGTATGACCCGCTGGCGGCTTTGGTCTGCGCTGCGACCTGCTCTGCAACCTCTGGAGACACGAGAGGTTCGAACCCGGTCCCACCACCGGGGAGGCGCACGAAGCGCTTGGTAATCGGCGTCGTCAGATGCGACCCAGGAAGAAACAACAACGCCCCATTGCTCGCGGTGCACTTTTCCAGCGCAATCCAGAATCCAAGCGCACTAGGAGGATCAGTATACTGGCGAACACCCAGTTAGCACCTGCAGGGCGACGAAAAACAATTCTCAGTACTTACCAAGAACGTTCTAGAATATACAATCAGAATCTCGCGGAACAGAATTGGACTCAGAAGGCGCACGAATCGTTGTGTTCGCCAACTGAGTGGTATCAGTCGAGAAGGTATGGGTCTTATATCACATTACTGACCTTGGCCACCTGGAAGATCGACAAATGATGGTTAACCAAGACAACCCAAGAGGGCGAGCGACGCGACTTGCCGATCTGGGGTTGCTTCATGATGACCATTGATTGCAGAGCTGAGATGGCGGTCAATCCCGCGAAGAAAAAATGCCGGAAAGTGACCGCGCGGCGCGATACTGTGTTCACTCACCGACTGGATCGCGATGGAACTGAAGATCGCGGACTAGCGCGCGCATCCGATCGTTCTCTAGGGTGAACTGCACGAGTAAGTCTGGTGCAGTAGAATTTTCAGCAGACTATAATAAATACCTGGCGAAATGCGGGATCTAACTCATGGAGCGCTAGAACCACGCCTGAGCCGCACGGCGCCTAGTTGCCAGCTTCATAGCACACACCGTGACCGATTTTATTCACCGCCTTGTCCTTGGGCAATGTGAGCTTCCCGTCCACCACCGCGTCCTCTTCCAGGAAGTACCGGCTGCGGAAGGAATTATCAGCAGCCGGATATAGAGCGCAGTAACCGTCGCGGGCAGCCTACATCTTATCGCCAGACTCGAGAAAGTACGTGTCGCCAATGTGGTCGTCATCGCCCGTCGTGAACTTGGTCTTGAATTACCGTGGTACGGCTATCAGGAGTCCTGCGGATTGCGAGTTTTTACATTATCGCGACGTACAAGCGGGTGATCCTCCAGACTGAACTCCTGTAGCAACACCTGGGAGCGCGCATACAGCGTCGCGACGTCTTTTGGGGAAGCAAAGCCCGGGATGACCAGGTATCTCGATGCAAATTAATTCACTCGTCTTGTTTGATGGAGAGACTGCACACCCGTCTCGATGAAACTATCAGCGCCCGGTTAATGGGTATCACCGCATCATATCGGATCGACAGACCTTGTCTTTCTGTTGGCTGGTGAGCATCGTCAATGGGGCGAATTTTCTAGTCCTCAAGTCGGATAGATAGGGCGCGCCGTTTCGCGTCGGAAGCGCCCGACCATGTGATTAAAGATGATGATTTTTTTATAAAAACAAACAAACAAACATACAAACTGTGGTACTTATAATAAGATTTAATTTACACTCTGGTTTTGATTAAGTTATCCTCATCCTCGTCATCGAGCGTCTCCCCGTTCGCAAGCCGCTCTATGAAATGGTCTATCTTTGCCCTGTGGATGCGGTAGTGTTCCTGCCACCCCTTCCAAGGATGGTGCGGGTACTAATGCCAGACATCCAATCAGTCAAAAGGGTGAAGGAAATGAATAAATGAATGATCAACACAGACCATCCGCGCAAACGCCTGAAATCTCTTATCCGCCGTCCCCTGGACCTTGTTGTAAAAGTGCTTAGCAAGCAGGATATCGTCTCCACGGCTGTAGCGCATCTTCTTGTCCGGCGGCACCGGAAGGGGCGCGTCCATCTCGGTGCGTTCCAGCTCGTGCTTGTGCCGGCGCCAAAACTTCATCCAGGAAGCGCGGGAGTGATGTGGCGCCTGGGGAGAATTATCATCAAGATTAGATGGAATGTTTAATTAAACGGGTACTTTTGTCGCGACGTCTTTCCAGAACGCAACCATGTCCATCTTACCCTGTGACCTGCGGAATGTGAATGGTGTTTATACAAAGTGGGACAACGCGGCGTACTTGCGATACTCCATAAAGCGCACCAGGAATGTGATGTCGGCGTCGGTGAACGCGACGCCCTTTCCGGTCGTGCTACGAAACAGGGAGCGGGGCGGTGTCGGCGATCGGTTCCGCGGGGCGGTATCCACGCGCGTTAGGATGGATCTACCAAGAGGGCGTGAACTAGAACCCGCTTGCGGGTCCTCATCATCATCCCCGTCAGGAATCGGTGACTCTGAACCGTCCGCATTCATCGTGTATCCGCCAAGTCGAATTTGGTGCTTGTTGCAATAGCGACGCCATGAATAGAACCTACTTCGGTCAGTACAGATCGGTAACATGTCAGAGCGGTCTCCCACGTGTGATGGGGGGCCTAAGGTGCTATCTTAGTACACCAAGGGGCACCAGGCTATAAACATACCTTGACCGCTATCCGTTCACAGATTTCTCGCAGGCTGTCAAAAGCGTTACCCCGCGCTGATCCCCTGTGGGAAGGAAAAAGAAGGGGACAAACCTAAGAACCAATCCCTGCTCATGGCAGTAGTCGATGTATTTCTTGAGGTACATGACATCATCGGCGGTGAATAGATTTCCGCCATATGTGCTCTTGACGACGCGGGTCGGAGGTGTGGGCGAGCGGGCAGGAGGGTTTCTGTTGGCGACAAGAGACGATGTAGAATGAGCCGGAGCGGGCTACACGGCAAGGATGAGTGTATTGGCAGCACAGACGGAGAACAGACTTGCAGCAGTGCGAACCCGCTTGCGGCCACGGTTTTTTTCTGGCGTCTCGGGGGGCAAAGTGGACGTTCCAGGCTCGGGGGTCGTGTTGTTTTCTTCTTCAATATAGGTGGTAGACTGATACGGCTGCACATACTGAACCCGAGTTGGGATTAAAAACGGGAAGAAAATGAAAAAGGGGGAACTGACACCAGGATCGTAATAGGCAGCACCGGAAGGCCAACCATTCGCGTCGTCGCGGTATCTATACTCGTACGAAGTAGGTGCTGGGTTGACGGGTGCATCGGGCTGATGGTAGTGGTTCCAGGCGGAGTCTTCGCGGTACGGGGTGGTGATCTGGGTCTGCTCGGGTGTGATGTCCGGGGCGGGGGGCTGCCAGGGCGGGGTCCGGGTCGGGGAAACGTAGACTTGAAACGCGTAGTCAATTTGGAGGGGCTGCTGCTGCTGCTGGTCCTGGTCTACGGGTCGCGTGCGAGGAGCCGACGGGGGCTCGTCCTGGACCTGACTGCTAATGATGAGAGATTCTTACGCGTTTCAAGAGTGTAGAACCAACGTTTCCGTGCCATCGACCTTGCAACCGGCCCAATCGGTCAGAAAGGTGTGGAGCTGGGCGGCCTTGATGCACTCGCGGATCCAGCGTGCGTCGAGGACGACCTTGCCCTTCTTGTTGGCATACTGGCGAAAGAGATTCTGGCCGGAGGGTCTATGGGGGTTGACTGGATGGAGAATGAGCACACAGTGGGCAGATCCGAGTGATTGATGTTTGACCGAGGATGTATGGGACCCCGCTGTATCCCTGGGAGACGATTCCGCCGTGTTTCTTTCTGGAGTGTGAGTAGATGAGCGGGGCAAAGAATCGGAGGGATACCTTGACGAGGTCGACGAGAGTGTCCCTGTCGTCTATGTCCTTGTGGAGGTAGAGAGCGAGGGGGGTGCCGAACATTGCATCGAGGAAGAGCGGATTTGGGGGTGACATGAGTCTGACCAAGGGTGGGACGGTGGCTATACACTGTCTCTTGCTCTCTGCCATGGCCTCCGCTGGCCGCAAAAAGTCAATCATCTCCACAGCTGGTCTCCCCGTCGACGCTCCCATCCAGAACAACACTCTCCTCAACAAGGCCGCCTCCCAGTCTGTCTCGCTTTACCAGCGATGTTCTGCTCTGCGAGCACGTCTCATGCAGATTCGCGGCTTCCCATTCTACTTCTCCCTCGCATCCCCAGACAGTCGCCAGTCAACAGACCCCGTAACTCAACTCTGGGACCTTTTCTCCCTCGGCATCCCCCTCTGCTACATATTTGATCAGCTCCCACAAGAGCAAGGGTTCAACAAAATAAACCACTCCGAGTTTGACCAAAAGCAGTACGACGCCAACCCAGACCGTGCAAAGAAGCATGCCATCGCCCTCTTTGCCATGCAGATCCGCA
Source organism: Mycena galericulata (assembly GCA_029289565.1). Classification (NCBI taxonomy): domain Eukaryota; kingdom Fungi; phylum Basidiomycota; class Agaricomycetes; order Agaricales; family Mycenaceae; genus Mycena; species Mycena galericulata. Next base: position 80,403 of record JARKIA010000460.1, read on the forward strand.
CGGACAAGGTCAAGAACAGCATCCCAAACTGCGAGCTCTTCACCGTGACTGATCTCTGGGACCGCAACTCCACCGACGGCCTCGTCAAGGTCCTTTTCCTCCCTTTTCTCACACACACACACGCTCACTCGCTTCCCAGGTCGTCGAGACCGTCACCGCCATCGTCGAGTACCTCCCGGAGGATGCGTTCGAGTTGACGCCCCAGTCCCCCTCCGACCCCTCCTTCGTTCCCCCGGCGAACGCCCAAGAGGCCCGCCCGCAACAACATCATCCGTGAAATGGTCGAGACCGAGCGCAAATACGTTCAAGATCTCGAAATCATGCAGGTCTGTCTTCACCCTCACCCCACCCCCCTCCATCCATTCACCGACCCACACAGAAATACGCGACGGCTCTTTCCCAGAGCAACCTGATTGATCAGGACACCATCCATCTCCTCTTCCCCAATCTCAACAAGCTTCTCAACTTCCAGCGCAAGTTCCTGATTCGCCTCGAGGGCATTGCGGAGCTTGCGTGGCAAGACCAGCGGTGGGGACAGCATTTCCTCCAGGCTGTGAGTAAAACCTTTGTCCTCTTTTCGGCCATCCCATTGTCTGATCTCCATTCTTTGCTCTTCTTCGGAACAATAGGAAGAAGAATTTAGCGTTACGAACCCTACTGCGCCAACTACACCAATGCCACCGAGCTTATGCTCGCCAATGAACAGAAACCTCGCCGTGAGTGGGCTTACGTCGGCTTGGCAACCACAGCCCGAAACAGACGCTGATCAAATACATGTCAACAGGCACTCAACCATTTGATCAACGTCAAAGGTGAACTTCCGGCATTCCTCATCAAGCCAATTCAGCGCGTATGCAAGTACCCACTCCTCCTTGACGTGCGCATCTCTGTTCCGTTCATGTGCCGCTCACTACTGATCTTCCCAAACTATCAAGTCGTTGATCAAGGCATCATCGGCCGCCGGCTATCAGCATTTCGAAGAGTTGAAAACCGGGTCAGAGGCAGCCAAACGAATAACCGACAAGATCAACGAAGCCCAGCGGCGCGCTGAGAACGACCAGACCGTCAAATCCCTCCACACCCGTGTGGACGACTGGAAAGGCCATCACCTAGAAAACTTTGGCGAACTCCTCCTTGACGACATCTTTGTCGTTACCAAGTCGGACATCGATCGGGAATATCACGTCTTCCTCTTCGAAAAGATCATCCTTTGCTGCAAGGAGGCTCTTGGCGCTCCTCCGAACGGAAAGAAAGTCAGCAAAAGTAATTCTATTCTCAAGAAACAATCACACACCGCCTACCTTGTCACTTCCTGGTGGTGTCGGTCAACCGCAGAAGAAGAACACGCCTCTTCTCCTCAAGGGCCGAATTTTCCTCGGCAACGTTACACAAGCCGTACCCGTCTCGGCGAGAAACTCGACTTGTTCGTGATTCTATATCTTTCCTCTATTGCAATGCCTCAACGCCATTTTAGCATCTGCCATTCCGACACAGTACCCGCTTGCTGTCTGGTGGAAAGGCGACGATGACCTCGAATTCTTTACCCTTCGCTGTCGTCGCGAAGATCAGATGCGGCAGTGGGAGTCCCAGATCAACCGGCTGATCAGGGAGTCTGCCCAGCGAAGAGCCTCGGAGCGCAGCATATCCAAGATCGCCAATAGCACCAACCCCCGGCAGACGTCGACGTACGCATCCAGCCAGATGCCCGGCTCCAACTTTGCCACCCGTCGTGGCGACAGCATGTACAACCAAGCCGGCAATATGGGCAATAATAGCATGTACGGCGGACCGCAGGGTTATCCGCCGCACGATGGCTTCGGGTTTGATCCTGACGAGGACGACTTTGAGGACTACCCTCCTTCGACG
>JARKIA010000461.1:0-81932 GCA_029289565.1 Mycena galericulata
ATGCGCAAATTCAGGTGTACTTGATTACACGGCTTATCAGCGGGGCAAACCCACATCTGGGTGTGTCGCTGGGAAGTAAATTGGTGGTACTAATACTGCGGTAAGTCACATATTTTCTTCTACTCCTTCGTATACTCAATTGTTTCAGAGCAATTGACCCAACTTGAGGAGCTTTGCAATGGCGGCGAGCCCGTCATCCAGGTCTGCCCGGGATGCGGAGTTCGCCACCGCAAATACTTTGACTTTTATCCGCAGGTGGTTTCACAGAATTCACCATGATGATGACGGGGGTCATCACTTTCATGGGCACGGAGCCTACTTGCGTTTTTTTCGACCCCGTCCCCGAGACCTTCGATATCTACAACCTTATTCTATAGTCTTGAACGCCCACCCGGGCCCTATTGTACAGTGTACTACTTTATGCGCCGATTGAGTGTGGTACATATTCTATATTCCTCACCATATCTACTTAAGCTTTCACAATAGGGTCGTTCACAGTTCCCTTTTTCCTGTCCTTTTTGTCTCCCTTTTTCTGTTCCTTTTTCTGCTCACCAGTTCTTTTTTCAATTACACCAATAAATAAATTACATAGATTGAATTTACACTCCCTTGGACTTATTGGGACCATACATGTTTGAAGGGTACCTTCAGAAAGTGAGTCGTAAACCCCAGAGTCGTAGTATCTGCTACAAGATGAAAAAAGGGAAGCAAAAAGGGTGGAAAAAAGGGAGTTTGCGTGGGGGGTTTCACAGTAGCCCTTTTTTCTTCCCTTTTTCACCTCCTTTTTCTCTGGTTTTCTGTGGGTTTTGTACTTATACACGGTTTCTTTTCCCTTTTCACACCTTTTTACATAGCTAAACTGAAAAGGAAAAAAAAACCGAGCAAAAACGATGGGAATACTAAAAAGGAAGAAAAAAGGGAGAGAAAAAGGAGCGGAAAAAGGGCTACTATACTTGTAATTCCACGTGGCCGTGAAGACAGATAGCGGGCCCGGCCGCGAAGCGGGCTATGATAGTTATCATTGTTTTTGCATCATTTGGGAGCACGGAGGGTGCTATGTAAAGTTTTCCGAGAGTGACGTCCACATGTTGTATTTGTTTGTTCTTGACTGACAGGTGTTTTCGGGCTGCTGCATTGCTATCTTATTTGGATGTATTTGTTCCTGACTGACAGGTGTTTTCGGGCTGCTGCATTGCTATCTTATTTGGACGTAATTGTTCCTGACTGACAGGTGTTTTCAGCCTGCTGAATTGCTATATTGTTTGGACTTATTTGTTATTGGCAGATTTCGGCTAACATTTGAAGGGGTGGGGGACCTAGCTAAAGCGAGGTGATCTTATTTGGACGTAATTGTTCCTGACTGACAGGTGTTTTCAGCCTGCTGAATTGCTATATTGTTTGGACTTATTTGTTATTGGCAGATTTCGGCTAACATTTGAAGGGGTGGGGGACCTAGCTAAAGCGAGGTGACCCTTTCCTGAGCCTCTTCCTCTTCGTATATTCGGTACAGCACCGTCATCAGTGCGACATACCCATACACTCTCCCCTTCAGTAAATGGCTCTCCGAATGTTAAACAAGTTTTCCAGCGTAGCATCTTTGAAGTCTTGCGCTGGAATTACAAGCCCGACAAAGGTGCTCGCTGGTCGACTTGGAGGGCTAGGCCAGGAACATATCCCTTCCAGCCGCAGTGTCTTACGTCCACTGGCAGCTTCTCCCAGTGCGCTGTGTAGTTATCCTTGATTCGGAATTTTAACAACCCAACAGGTTGGGTGGGGCGCATTGACCTTTTTTACGCTGATCTTACCATTTCCCCGCCGGTGGGTTGGGAAAATGGGCAGCATCCAGATGATTACAAGATCCTTCCAACCCCCCTCCAACCCCAATATATCATAAATCCTCACCTGCAGCTTACGAGAATGTGGTACCGAATCAGCTTCAAGATTGCAGACGGCCAGTACATGCCAATGTCGTTCCTCGTCGACACGAATATTTCCCGTTGGCTTTATCTGAGCGACAAGTAAATGTGCTCAAGCGCCCATCCCATTTGTTGCTGATTCATTGTTCTCCAGGGCATCCAACGCTCTCACGGAGCATGGGCGCATATTTGATCGGTATAAAACGCGACTCGAAAACGGCCTCTGCTTTGAGGTTCAAGACAGCCCTTACGAACCAGTGAATGTCATCGGACTCGCACTTATTCAAAAGTTCGAACTTTCCGTGACGCCAGGTAGCTTCAGGTGGATGAAAGGGATTGAATACTGGTGATTGAGACGAGACCTCAGGCCTCATTTCCCTGGGCAAGCAGAAAGCTTGACACTTTTGTTGAACTGGCACATTTCACTTGTACTTACCATTCGGAAAGCGAATCGAGATTTGACTTGTACTCCTCCTTATCCTTGTCTGGACAGTCACCATCGCAGAACTCCCGTCTGATATGCCCGTCACATCCGCGTAGAAGTCAGCATGGAGCCGTTACCATGACCCTTCGCAGAGGCCGTCTCAGCGCGGCGACGGGCGCGTGAATCGTTCGCGGAGACAGCCGCTCCAAATCAAATAATGTATTAGCTTATCTTAAGTTCTGCTAATATAGTCTACATCGTGGCTCGGTATTCTTGACCTAGAACTTAAGTTGGTCTGAACTCAAGATGTCTTAACTTCAGTTCAGTTTATTATAATACTTAACACTTGAGTCTCTATGGAACTTAAGTTCTACAGTCACTTCAGTTCTGTCCATGGACTGGAGTTCTGGCACAACTCAAGTTCTCTTGTTGGACTTGAGTTCCGGTGCAACTCAAGTTCTGGAAGGTTTAACTTAAGTTCCGTGGTGCATATTAAAAGCCGTCAAATCTCGTACCTCGTTGTAGATCCACGCGTGCCTTTGACAGGAGACCTCACGACGTACTCGTACCTGAAATTCATTAGCACCGTCGCCCTCCACCATACAACACAAAACTTACCTCATCCGAGTCATCGGCACTGACTGAACCTCCTCCTCCTCCTCCTCCTTGGCATGATAACCCTCCTCTTCGCGCTCCTTCGGACGCTCCTCCGCCGTCGCCTCCTCCTCCAGTTGGCGCATAGTAAGGAACTTATGAGTCATAAATATATATTCACAATTGAATACTTGAGTTTACCGCCGACCTGAAGTATTCACTTGTGACTGAAGTCCGTTTACGTCTTCAGTTCTACCCGTGTACTTGAGTTTGCGCACAACTTAAGTTCTACTGCAAGCACTCACTCATTTTGTCTTGGGTGGGAATAGACCTGCCGGCATTGACACCGACGCCCTGGAGCGATAGGGTAGTTCCTAAAATTGCCCTCCCAAAATTAGTTGAGAATAGAAGAAAAAAATGAATAATAATTCACTCATTCCCGTTTGGAGGGCTGATTTTGGAGAATCTCGAGACTCAGAGCGCGGCACTGACACTTTCGACGTCAGGAAGGACGGGCTAGCATCACTAGTTCCTATAAACAGAAAAACTTCCGTACGGTAAATTCCAGGCGAAGAGACCTGTCTTGCAGACTTCCAGACAATTTCTGAGAGGTTTTTAAAAAGGGCTCAGCCTTTCGAACCTCGAACGGCACTCCAACGCGCCAGAAAGCGCGACGCGACAGAACCATGATTGTCGCGTTGTTGTGGCGTGGTATGCAGCTGGCCCGTTCGGAAACGTAAAAACGCATCCCAGTGCATAATAAACGCGTTATGGGAGCGCGTCGAGACGCGACGACACCCTTGAGGGAGCGACGCGGACGGGTTACGGTGCCGGACACTGCCGGTGGCATGCGAATTGTTGTGGCATGTAAGAGCGCTAACAGGCCAAGAAAATAAATGACACCACGCCAGACGAGTGTAACAGATGTCGGGTAGGACGATGCGGTAGTGCCTGGACACGTAAGTGTTCCAGGGTTTTATTACCACTGGATTTTCCTTATTGGGACGTTTGTGGAGCGCGAAATGACCAAGCATCTGAAAAAGTTTCTAAATTGGTATGCTCCACTTCTCCACGATCGAGATTCGCACAACAACCCAAAAATTTGACTTTTCCTGTCAATGTCGCATCAGGAAAAACCTCCTTCCCGAACTTCCCTCCAATTTGAGGGAATTTGATTCATCCTTTCTAATGAGGTCTAACCTCAGGTAATTGGGCTAAATTACCAGAATTTCCAACATTCCCGTGGAAACAATAATTATCAACATTTAAAAACAGGGAGAAAAGCCATCGGGGGCTTGTGAAACATGTGTGTCGATTCAGGTCTACACATTTCTCGAGTCAGTGGCTGCCGGTGGATTGATGAGCAAATTATAACAAATTTATTCTAAGTCCATCGTGTGGAGTGCCGCCGGTGCGTCGGATCAAAAGACAGCACGTGAGCGCGAAGAATGGTTCGTTTTGATGTAGTCACAACATCAACAAATATCTCTCTTCCTTTCCCCTCATCTCGCCCACTCTCGCCCCACTCCCTGGTGTCTATCCGTCCCCAGAAACACGTGGAATGCAGTTGGAGATCCATCGTAAGCCTTATTCCACTCAAATGTCGCATCCCGTTAACTTACTGTGTCTGGCTGGGCGGTGTATGGGGACACCGGCGTGCCAGGTGGGCCTCTCTTCGATCCCTCGTTTGCTGAAGCACCCGCCACATCGCAGGCGGTACCAGCGCGGCGTGCACTCGGTCTCGCCGCGCCGCGCGAGGGTGGCTGGATCACTATCACTACTCGCCATCAAACACGCACGGGGTGGGCAGTAGAGTTGAGCTCGCCGCTGCCTGCGCCAATGCCTTGTTTACTCACGGGAACGTTCTAGATGTGGGCTGCGCATGGCCCGGCCAGTGGGACGGCGCGGCAGAGGCGGGATGAGGTAGGTAGGGCCAAGCGCTGGCTCAGCGGTGGGTTGGCACGACGTGTGAATACAAGTACGATGCAATGCGCGCGACATCGGGGGCACGTGGATGAGGCATACTATCCACCTTGGCCATCCATGCCTCTCTTCTGTGGCTCACCCATGCAGCACCATTCGAGTCCCTGCGGTACGTTCCGTTCTTATTGTAGTATGCACCGTCGGCTGACAACACTTTACTGCCGTACCCGCTCCCCTCTAATTCCACATCGCAGCCCACACGAGAATGTTGTCGCTACTTTAGTCTCTTCATTTGACTCCCTGCCGCTGCCTCGATATACCCTCAAGCCATCAGGGTGGGAGCGAGCACGAGCTTCCTGTTCGAGTGACGTGCGTTCCCCGCCCTCATTTAATTCCTACGCATTCTCACTGTGATTGCAGGTACCACGATGGCCTGGCTGTGGTGCACTCCCCTGATAGCTATGCACCAACAAACTTTGGAAGTCAGTCTGTCGCGCACTATATTGCTCCACAATTCTCTGATTCATTGTGGTGCATGTGTTTTGTTTCCTCGCATGCACTTACAGTAGTTGTTGTCTCTGCTATGCATATCGAAGTAGAGTGAGTGTCCCTGCTGATCGTCCCCAGCCACACTTCCAGGTTCTTCAGATATCCATGACAGCTATGTCGTCCGGTGGCACTTATTTTTTCCATCCTTGAGCCTTATTTCATGTGAGTACATTTGTTTTTCTTTCGCATAGCCTGTTCTAATTTCTCATTAGGTATGCGGCTGCCTGCTGTTCAGTAAGTTGGTGTGACGTGGGGCTCCCTAGTGGTATTCTACAGTATATCTGTACCTAGCTAGTATATCAATATATGTTTTCTATTGATATTTGCGGCGTGAATATGGAGCCAGACCATAGGATATTGAACCCAAACGCAAGGTAATTTAGCACCAAATTGGTGCCAAGTTATTTTGAACGTTGCTAGGAAGGTAATGAAACTAACAAAGGATATCCGGTCCAATTTGGACGAACTTGGAGGCAAGACTGGGGTATTGCCGTGGGAGCATTTCCCTGATGCGATCACCCGCATTTCGACTTTGTGCTCCTCCGCCACGAACAAGGCGCGGGCCACATAGCAGCAAACGTCGCGCAAACGCTGCTCACCAGGCACCCCGCCGCCTTAGAGGTGCAGTGGGATCGAGTGCTCCACTACGCTCCATGCGCGCGTCTCTGGCAAGCCCGGCGTAGTGTTCGTTACTTCCGGTCCTGGCGCGACAATGTCGTTACTGACACCTTGTCAGATGGGTCTCTCGTCGTATTTATATACCGGGCAAGTCGCTGCCTCTGCCATCGGCTCGGAAAGCCTCAGCCTCGGATACCTTCCAGGAGGCAGACATCGTCGGCATCTCGCGCAGTTGCACTGGAACGTCATGGTAAAAACATTGCGGAGCTACCCCGCAGGATATGAGGCCTTCAAAATCGCGACCTCTGGCCGCCCCGGACCCGTGCCCGTGGATCTCTCCAAGGATGTGACGGTGAACATCCTCCGCGCCGCCCTGCCGTTCAAGCAAGCGACCCCGGCCACACCGCGCTCGACCTCTCGTCAAATTCGCTTTGCCTGAACCACCGACTGACCCTGCGCTCATCCTCCAGGCTTCTGCCCTCATCAATCAGGCACAGCGTCCTATCATCTACGCGTCCTCTCCCCCCCCCCCCCCCCCTTTGGTCCCGTGCTCCTCGCACAGCTCGCCGAGCGCGGCAACATTCCCGTCTGCACAGCACTGCAGGGTCTCAGTGCATTCGACGAGACGCACGAGAAGAGCCTGCACACACGGCTCCGCGTACGCGAATCTCGCAATACAGAAGGCGGAAGTGATCATTGCGCTCGGCAGCCGCTTCAACGACCGCGTAACAATGAAGGTCGACCAGTTTGCGTCGGGTGCGCGGGCTGCGGCCGCGCAGGGGCGCGGTGGGATCATCCACTTTGAGATTCTGCCGAAGAACGTGAACAAGGTCGCCTCCATGCCGATGCCCTCGCCCGCGTACACCTCCGCGTCCAGCCACATCGCCCGCCTCGCCCCACGCACCCTCCTCCGCGACCCAAGCGAGTACCTCCCCCTCGCCCGTGCTCGTGTCCGCCCTGTGTGTCCGCCCCTCGCCCCTCGCCCCTCGCCCTCTGTCTCCCCCGCACCCGCCGTCTCGCTACCGCCCCCACGTCTCGCCCCCGCGCCGCCCCCGTGCACGCCGTCGCCTCCTCGCGCTCTTCGTTACCGCCCCCGCTCCCTGCGTCGCCTGCGTCTCCCCCATGCCCGCTGTCGCCTTCACCCCGTGCGTTCCCGCCTCGCACCCGCCTCCGTCTCCCCCGTGCCCGCCGCCGTCTCCCCGCGCCTTGCTTCTCGCCCCCTCGCCGCCTCCTTCCACCCCGTGCCCTCCCTGCACCCGCCGTCTCATCCCCATGTCTCGCCCCCCACACCCGCCTCCTGTTCCACCTCCTATGTCTCACCCCGTGCCCGCCGTCACCACGGGGGTAGGCGCTCTTTTTACATCGACGGCGACGCGTCGTTTAGCATGACCGCCATGGAGCTCGCCACCGCATTCCAGTTCAGGATTGCCGTCAAGGTCCTCGTGCTCAACAATGAGTTTCAGGGAATGATGCAGCAATGGCAGGATGGGTACTTCCATTGCAACAACACGACCTTTTTGACCGAAATCGTCCCCGCAGACTTGTTCTACTCGGAGCGCTAAGTCACTCGCACACGCGCCGGATGACGAACCCGGACTTTGTCCTGCTCGCGCAAGCGATGGGCGTGCACGCGCTGCGCTGCGAGACGGCGGCTGACCTCCCCGTGCAGATGGCCGAGTTCCTCGCGTACGACAACAACAAGTGATAATGAACGACTCATATATTTATGTACATCCACGCCCGTAAATTAGCTCCTGCACTCAAACTATTAAGCACATGTTGGACCCAAGAAAGTTTTTGATATTCGCGAACCCATCTACAGCACATCGCATCCAGTTTACACGCAATCAGCTACACTTTCCAAGGTTCTTCAATTGACGCGACGGGTACTATATTATATTCAAACTGGCTCGTTGGCAGGAAGTCATGAAATGGAAAAGGCGTGGCTGAGAGAGGTCTTAAGTGGGGTCTCGAGTGAGGTCTTGAGTGGGGTGTCCAGGCTCTGCCCGGCCTGGGGCAATTAAACGGAATTGAGAGAGAAAAAGAATATCGATCGGTGTGACAGGTAACGGCGGAACAAAGACGTGACAATGATGTGTCGTCGCTTGCCACTCAGGCTCTCGAGATCTCGAGTCTCAAGCTCTCCACGTTTCCCATACAATACCTGCTACCAGCTCGCCAATTGGGACGGACCACAGACGCCTATGAACGGTGTGCCGCTTGTGCCGATATTCTGCAGCGTTAAAGGCAAGTCGGACTCCCTGGCGACATTAATAGCAATTCAAGCAGCTTCTTCATCTACAAAGGCTTGAAGCCAAAAGAATGCAAATTTGAAAAGAGTTGGTAGTGGCGACGCGCATCAATATTGCTCAGACGGTCGTGCCACTAGGGGCAAGTACGGGTATGTCGATAATAGAAGTGCATCACAGATACTCTTGCTGACCCCAAGCGCAGAGTCCGCCGCACGCGACGGGGGGGGGGGGGGGCGCCGTAGCCCTCAAATGTGAATACATACTTGCCAATGGTACGTGCAGTGTGCCTCGCCACTCTCCTCTCTTCCACTAATCTTTCACTAACTAATCGCATGTCATGCCACAGGCAACCACTGCCGCTGTTTGTTGGCCGGCCGTAGGAAACTCTGATGGTACGTCCTGTTTCTTTTCCTTCTACTCGCATCTCGGTGCCATTACATCTCTGAACGCTCGTTCCAGCTCGCCTTCGCAAAGAAAACTGGTAGACGTATCGGCCTCGGCGACCACATGTACCTTGCAAAGGTGCTCAAGAAAGGCCCCGCGCCCGGTGGCAAACACGCGAGCCTCGATGAGATAGTCATCAACCCCAACGGCTTCCCTCTTGCTGCGTGCATTGGGCGCCGTGAACACGCCACCGGAGTCGGTGTCTCACCAGCATGGTGATTAGATCGTCGACAGTAAGTTGTTTTACAAATTTGAGGCAGACTCCCCACTCACCTCCCATGCAGACATAGGTCAGCTCGGCACTGGTTCTGGTGCGTTGTGTCACCTTTCTTTCTCCACTCTCTTCCTCGTTCTCCCTGCTTCTGTCCTCCCCATCCCACTACCCCTCCACTGAAACTAATTTGTATCGTGTCACAGCACGTACCTCTCGGGCAAAAATTGCATCCTCTACTTGGATGACTCATACCTCGACAACCACCGCGAGCAGCTCATGGACATGCCCAATACAATCGTGTTTGTGAAGATGGTTACTTGGTGCCGTCTCTGTGTCGCACTGATCTATCTATGGAAATGCTAATGACTCCTCATAGGAACGACTTGCCCAGCCAGACTAGTTAAGGCTCTTTCCTCCACTGATCATTTGCATTCGAATACTAATGCAAAATGTAAAGTAAACCTGTCAGCGGCGTGGTCGCGCTGCTCATCGTTGCGCAGCCACTGCACCTTTGACACTTAAGTGTCGCGGGACTTAAGTTCGGACGGGACTAGAATTCGGATAGTGAACGACATGTACGCGGGGGTAATAGAACTTGAGTTGTGGAAGAACTCAAGTTGCGACAGAACTTAAATCCGGGGCTGGATTTAGGTGGCGGGTCAGGCAGGGCAGCACGTATATATACGTGCCATGCCTGCAGTGGATATATGTGCGCAGAACTTAAGTTCTGCCCGCACTGGAGTTTTAAAAGCGGTCGAACCGGCTGGAACTTGAGATAAGCTGATTTGATTTCATGCCGCTCGTAGGATTACCTCTCCTACGTTTTTTCAATACGCCGAATGCTCATATTTATTCAATCCCCGGACCCTCATTCCGTCATTGGCTTTCCAATTCCCAATCATCCAACATCGACCTTCACGAAAATGGTATCAAGTGGGGGCCTCTATAGGTGCTTTTCGGTTCTGCTTGAAGAATCATTTCTTCTTCTGTACTTTCATCGTCACTGTAACCTTACTATTAATAGAACCTTTCTGTATTCACTGTTCATCCCGCCGAGTTTCATCTGGATTCAGTGACGCCAGCGAATCGAGAGCACCATCTACTAGGTCCTGCAAACGGCGACATGAGTCTTCAACTTGTGCTTTCCGTGTGTCTAAATCAAAAAAAAAGGACGGTCTTCCATGACCACGGCACAAACTACGTCTTGCGGTCACTCAAGACACTTTTTTCCCCCATCAATCTCCCATTGGTGCGAGTCGAATCAGTCACACGTGACCGTGTCGTGTGGGAAAATAACTTCGCGACTCCTTTCCTCTTCCTCTTCACACTCATATCTCTCCGCTTCAGTAGAATTATGTCTCTCCGCACGTTGAGCAAGTTTTTCAACGTAGCCGGTGCCAACCGTGCGCGTCAAACATTGGCCAAGTTGCCAATGCGGTACTGCCAGATTTTCTCATCACTTTCACTTACGCTCAAGTTATCTAGTTCTTCAAGCTCCTTCAAATACTTCCGCGGAACCAAAATTTCACCCAAGGCAATCGTTCACCCGCGCCAAGGGCCGCACTCTCTTTTCGGCCCTTCCCCGCGTCGTTCGTCCGACGGTGTCGGTCAGTCTAGATCGCTAACATCTCACGGTAGATGAGTTTCTTTCCCCATTCCACGGAAATCCCGCCGACTATCCCGATGGTTGGGGAAATGGGCAACATCCGGACGACTACAAGATGCTGTCCGCGCCTCTCGAGCCTAAATTTTTTAACTTGACTGGCACCCCGAGGATGTGGTTCCGCACGAGCTTCAAGATTACGGATGATCAGTACTGAGTACATGCCAATGTCGTTCCTCATCTGCACCGGTGCTCCCCGTTCCTTTTATTTGAATCAAAAGTGGGTATGTTACCTCTGCAAGCTGACCTCCCTTGCTCATCCGTCCTCTCCAGAGCATCTGGCGCTCTCTTGAACCATGGACGCATTGACCAACGAATCCGTATCCAACTGGCGGGCGGTGAGGTTTTTGAAGTAGTAGACACCCCGCCCACCCATGAGCCTGGGAACTTCATCGGAGCCCGCCTCGTGGCGAAATTGGGGCTTCATATCAACGAGGATGCTGCCAAGTGGACGAATTGCCCTGACTATTGGTGATTCCCGTTTACGCTGAATGCTCGAATAATAATTTCTTCTTTCTTGTTCTGTAATTACACAGTCACTGTACCCTTATGTACCATGAATGAAATTTCTTGGGGTCGTTGCCCATTTTGTCGAGTTCAATGAACTTTTAAAAACCCCAATTTGGTAAGTGGTGAATGAACGGGCAATAATCGAGACACTTTTTAATCGAACACTTTTTCGCTTTTTCAAATGAAAGAAAATTGCTAGGCTGGTGCACGTATTTTATGTCGCTGAATCTCGTCGTTGTTGTCAGCTTCCACTTTTGAACCAAGAAACCGAATGGAGATCTCGGCGAGAACCCTAATCTAGGGTACCGCAAACTTGAACCGCGATGAGCGATGCCGAGTCTTGTGCTCGTCCTTTTGCTTGTATGGACGGTCATTCATGCCGCAAATTACTTCCTGTGGCCAGCTAAAGCACTTTCCCTTCTACCGACTTCCCATTCTCTTGGAAGAAGGCGCGAACGCACCACGCAAGTGGTCGTCAACAAGTTTCACCTACGCGTTCAAACCTCGGCATGGAACCACCGCCATGATGCCTTCGCAAGGGCCGTTTCTGCGCGGCAGGCGCGTCTCCGTCTGGTCTTGACCGGATTTTACGGAGTGGGCTGCGCCATGGGCGTGCTGGGAACTGTGGTCGCGCTAGGCTTGATGTTTTGGAACAGTGGCCATGCGGCGGTACCCGTCCTCCAGAGGCATCTCTCATGGTCGGCTTCTTCTACGGGTCTCATGAAGCGTGGCTGGGAAATGTTCGAAGAGACAACTACTCCTACCATCAAACCTCTCGTGCGTCTTACCACATCCCCATCCGCCGAATGTTTAATTACTCCTCCAGATTCCTGGAGTGACTGTACCGCTTAACCACCTCCCCGTCATCTTATCAGCGGTCTTCATTTCCCAAATAATCCATGAGCTCGGACATGCCGTCTCCGCCGCGCTGTGAGTTACCGCATTTTTTTGTTGAGCAAATTCCATTTACGCATACCCAGCGACGCCGTGCCAATCATGTCCGCTGGCGCGTCGTTCACCTTCGTCATCCCGGCAGCGTTCGTCACATTTCCCTCAGCGGCTCTTGAGGCGCTCAAGCCGCTCGCACGGGCGCGCATCATTGCCGCTGGTCCCTTCCACAATCTCGTCTTCTGGGGCCTCCTTCTTCTCGTAGACCGCCTCGGAATAGGCGACTTACTGACGCACACGATGTACCGCGACGTCTCGGACGTCGGCCGCGTGGTCGTCGGGATCGACGCGGTGCGTGCAGCTATCGATTTCGGCGACCCAGCATTGAGTAAAAGCAGGACTCGGACCTACGGGGTCATCTCCCCATCGGCGCGCTGATCATCAAGCTCGACGACACGCCGCTCGGTGGAGCCACGGATCGTTGGGCGGCCTACCTTACGTCCACTCAAACCTCAGACTCTGGATGGTGTGTCGACCGCGCGGGGTTTTTAGGTATGAATTCGTCTGTAGACGCTAAATCCTTGCTTATGTCCAAACAACTTTTAGGAAGCCCTCGGACGTGCTGCGCCGCACACGACGGCAGCGAAGGGGGTTCGTGCTTCGTTACGGTATCGCCATCCGACGGGAAAGGGTGTCTCGACGCGGTTGCCACCCTCACCGCCCAGGACGCTCAGCGGTGTGCGACGGATGCAGATTGCCCCGGCGCAACTTCAGCGTGTGTCCGCCCTGATGTGTCGGCGCAGATATTGCGCCTCACCGTCCGTGTCGCCGAGCGGGCACAGGAACAGGTTGTCCTGTGGAGCGGGCCGCGAGAGGAGGTGCTCGAGCAAGGCGAGTCCCGCCCTGTGCGATACGCTCCAAATCTAACCCACTGTGCTCGCGCAGTGGAACTTGGCGCGTTCCTCCCGCGCACCCGCCTGCTGCCGCTATGGCTCCAAACCTCGATGCACTTATTTTGGGCGTAAGTTTACTGTGCACTAAATTTTACACTGGAATTCAGATTCGGGGGGCAGGTACTTGAAAACCGCGACACTCTCGCTGTATCTGTTCAATCTGCTACCACTACCGTACCTCGACGGCGCGCAGTTCGTGTACACGCTGCTGGACGCGGTGTTTGACCCGGACGCACGCGGGGGACTCGATGAGTACGACATCGAGGCGCTCGAGGCGGCGTCCAGTGCAAATGAGGGGGCACTGCGAAGAGGGAGACAACGAAGTCGATGGAAGACACGCGTGGGTCGGGGTATTATTGTAGGGACGACAGGCGTTTTTACACTTTCCATGTTACTCGCATTGATGAATATTCAATGAGATGGAAAAACCGCGTCGCGTGCCCAGTATACAGGGTCGGTTTTACCGTTCTGAATGCCCTGGAATTTATACGAGCACTTTGCAGGACGAGTCACGTAGGACCGTCGAAGGCGCTTGGCGTACTCCTCACACTGCTCGCATTCCCGCTGAATCGATGAAAAAAGCGAATGGATGGATATGATCAGGGCATACGATGCATAACTGTTACGACCCAAGCATACGTCCGCATATAATGACCCCGAGCAGTAAAGCGTCTACTTCTTCTTCGGTGTCTTTTTTATCTCGACGACGTTCAGGCCTGGAGAGTCGAATGTCAATGAGCTTTGGTGCGCAGCTGGGTGTAGGGTACACACCGGGAGGAAGGCTCTGCTTCAGCTTCTCCGCCTTTTCTGGGTCGTCGACGGACAACGTGTAGAGGTAGCGCGAACACCGCAGCTTGAACTTGGTCTGCTGCTTCCCGCCGACTGACTTGGCCGCAATCTTCTTTATGCGGGCCTCTGCAGGTAAGTGAGAAACGAAATAACAGAGAGAGAGAAAATTCAGGCGTACGGGAAGCATCTTTTCTCCGAGCGATCTCGATGAACTGCTTGATGTCGCGGATTTCCTTGGGCTACATACAAGGATTAGACCGAGCCCACCGAATGAATGAGTAGCACACCATGGTCGCAACTTTTGTGGTGTGGATTTGACAAAGCCTTTTGTGATGTACAGTTTGGCCGGCAATTGCCGAGGGCGTCACGTGAACGGCGGCTCAACCGCCGCCGCAGTCCCGGAGGCCCCGTGAAGCTCCTGCAAAGGGTCGTCCGGAAAATAAGCTTTTCCAGAGCGAAATTTGGCGATTTCCTCGTCCGAATATAAGCTTTTTTAGGCCCAAATTCCGTGAACCTCGTCCGAAGATAAGCTTTTTCAGGACGAGATTTCAGCGGAAGATGATCGGGAGGAGGTAAAGAGATTGACATTGAAGATTGGGAGGCAATCGAAGGGTACATAGGTAGATATGCTTCCCTCTGTTATTTGCAGGCCGAGTTACAGCACGACGGTGGAGATTTTTCTTGATTTTTTGGAGTTTTTTTGGCGGAAATTGATGTCCCACGTGACCACCCTCGTCCGATATAAGCTTTTTGAGACCAGGAACTGTCTAAATCATAAGCTTTTTGAGGCCAGATTTCAGCTTTTTTCCGGACGACCCTTTGCAGGAGCTTCACGGGGCCTAGTCCCGGAGTGACTGAACTTTCAACTTGAACTTGGCCCGGTCGCTAACACCGTTTTTTTCTCCCCCCCTCCGCCACACAGAACGATGCCGCGATTGCTATACTTTTTTTTACCACTGGCCTCGTGAATCAATTATATGATTACCCCTCATTTCTTCCTCTTACACGTTCGTGCACATAGAGGAGTGTAGAGGCCAATCGTCAAGCGCAGGTTCAATGGGCGGCCACGCGCCTGCCCGCAGGTATTCAACTTTTGACTGATCCGTATGGTGTTGCGGCGCCCTGTTGTCGCGGTATTGGGGTGTTCGCATTGTCTGGGAATCAAAACATGTGTATGCCTCCCCAGCTAGTCCAACTAAATGCGGCTAATCCTAATGGCAAATTCATGTCATTTGTGAATACCTACCGCCATACACCTCCTCTAGATCTCCGTCGGAATTCAGACCTGAAATGCCCAAGGTCATTGAGGTCCGTATACGTAGGAGGCGAGTGTATCTGTTCAGCAACGATGGCGAGAGCCGCACACAGGCACGAAACCTCCTAGACCTCAAAATAGCCAAACCAATGTACGACGTGTCTATTGTTCTATGCAACATGATGGCGGGAGAACCACTTCACAGCGCACCCACTTTTAGAAAGCAACATGTCCGGTTGACGTCCACGTTTGTCACTATGTATCGGAATACCGCCTGCATGATGGTATAAAAACCTTTCACAGCACTGGCGGTATTCCTACACCTTTTCCCCCATTCCCCCAGGAATTTTTTAAACATGTTTCACGGTGCTCATACTTTCAACGCCCTTGGTGCAGAGTTCAACAACGTCGGAGGCTCGGTCCATCGCTACGACAGTCCCACTGTCCTCACAGTGCATAACGTACCCCATGGTCCACCATCTACAAACAATGATCACTCCGGATATCCGTCCGCCACGCAGCATCCTGCGAACACCCCTCATGGATATGCACCGCCGCCGCCCGCGACCTACGTGCCCAATGGACACGGCATGTTTGCCGGCGCAAGCAACTTCTCGTTGGTTGGCGCTGAAGTTAATAACGTCCCGGGCAACATGGTGCGCCAGAGGTCAGGTACTACCATGACAGTCAACTATGCCAGTGCTCCAGTGAACAACCAAGGGCAATGTATATACCCGATTCTTGGTGCAAACATCGTATCTAACTTCTCTAGATCACACCTCGGGGTCGTACGACAATGCTAGGGGCGGGACATACAATGACCATGCCAGCTCAACGTCTGGAAATTATCACGGTCGTGATTACGGTAGGCTCCAAGCGCTTTGTAGAAGCTGGCTGCCAGTCCTCACATCGCCTAATAGATCATCATCGATCTGCACCCAATGCTCCTGCGAATCGTCACGGCCATTCCATGGGTCCGGGAGACCGTCGGGCGTCCGGTCGCCTCGGTGGTGTCTCTAGGAGGAACTCGGAGTCACCGTGTAAATTCCGCGCTCATTAAAAGGCTATGTGCGCCCCTGACAGTCTCGTAGATCCGAGCAACACAACGACTGTCGAGAATCGTGGGTCAAGTAAGTCGTGCCCGCACTGCCTTGAATATTGAACGACGAGCTGGTTCAGGACAGCCCCCTCGAGCCCGGACCCACAAAACGCAGGAATACAAGAAAAAGAAGCACAATGGAAACAACAGACGTGCCGAACCCACCGTCGAAGAAGATAGCGCCGACGAGGCGGTTGATCATCCTCGGGTGATAACACGAACCCAGACGTTTTAAAAGTGGTCATTTTTTTTTGGTGCACGACTCATCTACGATGGTTCACGAGGGCGAACTTTGAACGTTCCGTTAAACACTGCCTAGTGTGCAGTACTTCCTACTTGTTGAGACCGCGGCGATTATGTAAACAAAGTTGAATCGAACCGTCATGAGCCGACTCATCAACATACAGCAGATTGATATGTCGTATTCTTAGAGGAATGCGATGCGATTTTTTGGGAAAATAACGCCCAAACGAGGGTATTTCAACAGCACCAATGGCACGCCTTGTTTAACCGGGTGCGGTTTCATTTATATTTAAGAACTGGTCGGATACTATCTTCTTTTTACCTCCCCCTCTTCAGCAATGGCCGACGACCCTCCCCCTAAAATGCCCGCTATCGTACACGCTGCGGAATTCAACCAGGCCAAGAGGGGGAAACGCCTCCGGAGTCCTACGCATGTCCGATTTCATTCCGCCTTTCTGAATCAAGTTTCACCCGAACAACTGGACGCAATCCTGAGAGCCACCGGCTTGAGCAAAGAGGACGAAAATGGCACTCAAACTAACGACAACTCTACCCTCGTATTTAATGGCGCAGAAATGAACATAATGCGCGAAGGTATAGAAAGGATAGACTCGGATACCATCATCGAGTTCGGTGTCCAAGAAGGTTCGAGTCCCTCACCTATCGATCTGATTCTCAAGACCAATTTTGATCACTCGTCCTGGAACAGACCGGAATACGAATTACTACTCTCGCTTCCAGACACAGAGCATGAACTTGCACAATCACCATGAATATAGTGGCTCGCCGAGTCGTGCGAAATTTATGATGTTTTGCGCGCGACGAACTAAGTCCTAGAAGGCCCCCCTCGGTTTCCCGGCCACCAAGCGCAAACTCCTGGCAGTGCGTTTCCGAACGCCACCTATAATCAAGCAGGAGACCAGAACGGTATGTCAGATTGGTGGTTTTATTGTCGTTTTATACGAGTCATTTGACTAGCGCACTACCACCGCCAATACGAAGGCAACGATGAGATGAGCGGTGTGCACGAATATGACCAGAATGAAGGGTATGAGTCGGATGACAATGAAGCACTGGCGGGGCGTAGCTCACAAGGTATTCATATCTGCCACCCTGGACCGTATAAATCACCACGTCGTGCAGATGGAATTCGGGCCAACGTGTCTCGGGGAAGTCACAACATCGGTGAGTCGCCTCCACAGTTCCACATACCATCAAGTAACATTTTCAAGGACAAGGGAGGGCAAACGAGTTCGATGTTCCCGAGGGAATGCGACACAGCAAGACGTACTGAAGGGAGAATGGCAGTGTATGCAGTCGATGGCCCTTTTGTTTGATTGCGGCGCATGTTGTACTAGCGGTCAAGCGAACACGACGTAAACAAAAAATTGCCCTACAACGCAGGCGCGTCGGCCTCGTTTTTCTCCTCACTGATGCCAATCATCACATCTTCTTCCTCCTCCGAGTTATCCTCCTCGTCTTCGTCCTCTTCCTGATTTCCAGGATTGGCGGTCAGAGCAAGCTGGCGGTTCCTTATGCTCTCAGCCCGCTGCTGGGCCCTGCGGTCGGGATTGACTCTGGATGACCAAGCTGAAGGTCGAATGTACAAATCTTCTCGAGCCCCCGCAGCGTAACGTCGATGAAAATCAATACCAGGGGTTCGAACTTGAATAAAATGAGTTTCCTGTTTAACGCTGCATTGACCAAGTACCATTTTCAGCAGACTGAGATCTAGTCCCTGCGTCAGAGGTAGGCTGAATTCCTACTTCCGAACCAGTCTTGCCAGATTTTCCGAGGTGTGTATCCTGTTGGCCTAGTGTCCGAAGTTGAGCAACCTTCAAACGCAACAACGAAATGGGACATACTTCGGTTCGGCGCATCCCCCTGTTCGTCAGGTGCGGCGGGAGATGCACGGTTGGCGTTGTTGCTCGCGGCTGTGTACACGACACTGGTGTAACAACTGTACTTATCCATGTTCCCTTGAACGTTGTTATGCACTGGGGCGTTGTGAGTGAGGCCAGTTTGGTATATGTTTCCCATAGCGTGGTTGTGCACGGTGCCAGAGTAGCTCATATTAGTCGTAGGGGGATAAATCGACTGGCGCAAGCGCTGCAAGAGAATTGGTGATAAAGGTTTATTCGAAGGGCTTACGGTTGATTGCGAGTTATTTCAGTACAAGGTCCAAGGCCGCCATTGGTGCTTATTGTTCTCAAAGCGTGAGCACTGCATCCAAACGCCGCGCCGTTTGTCGCTGACCTTGTTCTCTCTTCAGAGTTCGGCTTGCGATTCGGCCGTGTTGACGCCGCAGTTCTTGAGCCAAACCAGGGTCGAAGGTATCAAAGAAATCCCACAAATGCTGTGAAAGAACCACGTCCGCGCGCTCGCGATGTAGTGCCGATATATAGTATGGACGGCCAGGACTCGGACTCGTGGAGAAAGCAGGAAATCCTTGTCACCAGACGGGAGCAGCTAAGACAAGGTAGGACTGAGATCCAACTAGCCGAGCATCTTACAGAGCTGGTGAAGTCTCGTACAATCAGTCGGGCCCGAGGCGGCGGTGAATCAAGTGTGGGTCCACCATCGTCGCATCTGTCAAAGCTGTTGAGATATTCAGGGAGTGACAGTTCGCATGAATAGGATGAACTAGTTCGGTTTCGGAGAATGAACCGTTTGTTACCAATGCGCCTCGTCACGGTGGTCTTTCTCATTGTCATAGAACGCCCCATTAACTGCCAGATGAAGAACTCAACCACACAACTGTTCACCTACACGGACTGCCTAGGGTCTCGACCTCTAATGCTACTCGGACCGTCAGGTGCAACCCGGTCACCAGAATGCCGGGTACGAGGAGAGTCTGCATCGGATTCATCCGAGGTATCAGAGTGGTCCTCCTCAGCAGGTTCGGAGTTTCGAGAACCGGATGAAGCTGCGGGGGAAGATGGAGGGATTTGGGGAGGAGTATATGTCCATGGATTGTAGCGTCCTGAGCCGTTGGTAAATCCGTTTCTCAATCCCGACTGCTGTGAGTGCTCTCTGGGGGCCTGGCCGGGGACAGAAGCTGGAGAACTTCTATTGAAGGGAGATGTAACACTCCCTCCACGCCCCGCCTGCGGGACTCTACTAGTTCTGGAATGGGGGGCTTGTGAAATGAGCCACGATACGAAGTTTAACATTGCTGGATTCCTTACATTGGGGTGGAGGTTGTTCTGAACCTCTGCCGGAACTGTAAGGTGCCATCCTAAAGCCAGAATAGCTCCCTACAGAGAACGTGTAACAAAAAGGATCGCTAAGCGGTGTGTTTGCTACGGACCTCTTCCAGCTCCTCTTCTCGCTCCTGGATCAGTGTTACTGCGATTGGGGGCCGGCGATGTGCCACGATTGGGAACCAACGAAGGACCCGTACGGCCAATGTCGACTATGGTTGGGCTATCGTATCGCATGTAATGACCAGAAACATTGTTATACTGGACAGCAAAGTGTTGCGTCGAGTATTGCCTGAGGTCCCCCGCAATCTCGTTAAATGTGCCCCCCGAGATGGTGAAATTAGTGCAGCCAGAGAAGAAACCCGAACTCGAACGGCCACGGTCACGGCTGGACATGGTGGACTAGTACAGGTGCTGTGAGCATGCTGTGAAACGTTCAGAATGTACACGCGGCGAAAGGCCGAGGTGCGGCCCGATGAAACCGCTGGTGGAAAATTTCTATATGATTATTAGTGATCCTGAACGAATGAACGAAGCTGTCTCCAGAAAGATCACCTCACATTGCCATAGAGGGACAACGAACCTAAAAAAAATTGGGAAAATTTGAACAGTAGTCACAAACGTCAAATCCATTAGGGCCTTTCACAGTAGCTGATTTCGGGCCTGATTTCGATCTGGATTTCGATTTTTGACTGTGAAATCCGCGAAATCAGGGATTGAAATCAGCGAAATCGGCTACTGTGAACGGCCCTATTGCTTCAACTTTCAAGCTCCAAGCACCAACTTTACTGAACACAACCAACAGTTCGGCTTCCTAACCACCACTTTGGATTACAGACAATTGGGACCAATAACGATTAGCACTAGAGTGAGTGCTCGAATAATCCATCTCAAGTCAAGTGTACAGGCCTATTATTTGAATTATATCTACTGTCCCTTCTTCTCGGAACTCTGCTCGGCCTCACTAGCAATCCTTAAACGTTCCTGCTCCGCGCGCCTTAGTTCCCGCCGCTCCCGTCCACGAGTAACCATCGGCTTCGGCTCTAAATCCGCGAAAAAGTACTTGCACACAACCTCGATCACCCAGCAGCCCGCAAAATCGATAATCATGCTGGCTGTCAAGCGAACCTTGAACTAAAAAGAAACCCAAGCATCAGTATGGGCTGAAAGGCTGCGAGTATACGCACCGATGTTGCCATCTCTACGATTTGCAGCCACCTGTTCATCTCCGGCATGAAATCCGTAGCGCCAGAGAAGGCCACCGCACTGGCACCGAGAAGGCCGTAGTAGAGATACTGGTTCTCGCGGATGCCCTCACGGAAGGGCCGGCCCTAGAAAAATCAACGTATGAACAATGAGGCGCAGCGAATAGTGTTACCTGGTAGTTGATGGTGAACGTAGACACTTGCTGGGAGAGCCCCAGCAGGTAGATAGCTGTGTTCAACAAACTGGGTTCGAATTTCGCCTCCAGATCAATCGGCCCCTCGCGGCTAACGTCAAAACAAAAAGTCAAGGTAATGCGTGCCAATCTTGACGGAATACGCACGGTTCATGGAGGTGCGCGAGGTTGGTCATGTAAACCAACGTCACAATATGGAGCGCGAACTGCAGCACGATGGAAAGGAAGACGTAGAGATTGAAGATGTTGCCGAGGGGTCGCTCTCGGGAGAGCTTTTCGACCGGCTGTGACGGAGTCAATGGACACGAATGGCGAATAGCTAGGACGCGCATACCTTGGCCCGCGAAATGCAAAGGAAGCAAACGGACATCATGACACCCGTAATGGTATACTGATAGTCGCCGAATTTGATGCCATCGAGGTACTGCACACTAAGCGAGTACGCCGTGATCAGGCAGTTGAGCGCGAGAATTTTGTACATCTGGACAGTGGCGACGAGCGTGCATCGACCCTGTCTAATGATATGTGTAACTGCGGACGAGTTAGAGGGGAAAAGACGACAAAAGACTGATAACACCCACCAGCCGCAACATGGGATAGTTTGGACGTGAACGGTGCCGCACAAGAAGCGTCGCCGAGTTTGATTTTAGGGACCTCCTCCTCGTCGTCCAGGTCGGCCATCTTGCTCGTGATAGCTTCGAGATTAAACTGGACAAAACGATTAAACTAACGTCTCCATGAAAGCCACCACACTCACCCGCTCCATGGGATTCTTCTTCCGCGCATTCGCCAAGTCCGCAGCAGCCCGCTGCTGTGCCGCGACCGCGTTGGGAACGAGATGCGCAATGGCCGCAGGCACGGGCGGCGGCGGTTGGTTGAAGCGCGCCGAAATCGACAGCTGGCTCTCATACACTTTCTTGATCCGCTCGAGGCGCTGCCGCTCCGCAATTTTCTGCAGATCCTCGGGCGTCCCGTCCAGCAGCGCAACGCCGATGTGCGCCTGCTTCAGCGCCCCGACGTCGTTCGTCCCGTCGCCTGCCATTAGCGTCGTGTACCCGAGCGTCTTAAGCGTCGTGAGGATGTACTCCTTCTGCGCAGGCGATACACGCGCGTACACCCAGGTGTTCTGCACGAGGTCGTTCCAGCCGGGGCGCCCTTGGTACTGCTTCATTGCGGCGCCCGTGATGCAGATGTCGTACTCCTCGAAAAGAGACAGGTCGATCGGCTCGGAGGGGTCGACCGGGATAACCTTACTCTCGTCGACGGTGCGCCATGTGAGGTCGCCTTCGTGGGCGGGGTTCTCCCTTAGGTCGAGGATGAGCGCCTCACGGTCGACGATCTCGACGTCCCGCGCGACGTGGACGGCGGTCAATGGGTTGTCTCCGGTAATCATCACGCACTGTTCTCAGTTTAAGCACACATAAACACCGAAAAAATATATAGGGATGACGTACACGATGCGAAGAGTCCGCAAGCATCTGGAGCGTCTCGATAGCGTCGGGCTTGAGCGGGCAGTGGAACACCAGGAAACCCGCAAAGTGAAGCTGGCTCTCCACCGCGTCTCGCGGCAACTTGTTGATCTGTTTGCGTTTACATCTCAGCGCGAGTCGCACGCGCACGAAAAGCACGCACCCGATCGAGCGACATGGGCTCCATCTCCTTCATCGCAAGCGCCAAGACACGGCTGCCCTTGCGCGTGAAGTACTTGTACGTACTGTCGTAGTGGTCCGGGACGACCGCCAGCATGCCCTTGATCGTTTCTGGCGCTCCCTTGACGGCCGCAAGCGTCTTGCCCCCGGGGAGATTCGACACGGTGGACATGCGCTTCAGGGCCGAGGAGAACTGGAAGCGCCGGCGGATCAGGATCTGCGTCTTGTGCGGCGCGTGCCCGTTCGCGGGGGATACCTGCTCGCCTGCGCGTGCGTAAGGATCAGAGGTGGAACTCCAGAGAAAGGACATGGAGTAACGTACCTTTGGACAGGTTCCACTCGAGGGCCGCCAGGGTGGTCTTTTCCATTGGGTCGCCGACGATTGTGCCGTCATCGAGCCGGACGAGTGCGTGTGCAGCGGCGAGACAGAGGGTCGTCTCGCGCGACGTCGCCCTGACGTCTACCAATTTGCGATGGTCGGAGCGGCTGGCATGTAATCAGGATACAGCGCTAGCTTAGAGTTGCGCAAACGACTTACTCGATGCCGACGATACCTTCCAAAACCAAATTCTCTGCGGTAATCGTGCCGGTCTTGTCGAAGCAGCACACGTCCACGCGCCCTGCGAAGGGAATGCGGAACGGCTCCGTGCAGAATATCGCTGTTGCGGATAAAACACGGGTACCCTCGGAATGAAGTGCTGTACGTACCGAATTTCGAGAGAGCAACGAGGGAAGCATTCACCGCGAGGGACAGCTCCATAGGCAACTCAGGGGGCACGACACTCGTGATAATCAGCACACAGTCGAGCAGGAGCTTGCTCTTCTTCAAGTCGCGCTCGATGCCCTTGGTCCACACATACCAACTCGCGGCGATGGCGAAGATGAGGAGGAAACCAATGAAGAGGAAGCTCTCGAGGTTGTTTGCCGAGACGCGCTCCGTGCTGAAGATCATTGTGCGTACGAGCTGGCCCTGAGCGGTTCCGAACCCGGTGCGGAGCACCACGCCGAGGCAGCCGCCGTCGGGCGTCTTGAGCGGCGGCTCGAGACCGTTCTGCGAGGCGGCGGAGGCCTGAAGGACCTTGGTGCCGCTGAAGAGGACGGCGTTCTTGTGGGCGCCGTCAACATCAAGGTTGTCCGAGGCGTCAAGGAGTTGGATCGACTCTTTCAGCAGCGGGGTGGACTCGCCGGAGAGCATGGCCTCGTTGACGATACAGGTCCCGTGAACGAGAAGGACATCAGCGGGGACGCTGAGTTCGTTTTGCTGGGGGGCTAAGGTGTGTCAGAAAACAAAGCTAAAGATGAAGAGGGTACTCACCGAGCGATACGACGTCTCCCGGTAAAAGCTTATCTGTCTGTACCTCTTGCCATTTCTTGTCGCGATAGCACTGTATCGGATACGGGGCGATGGACATTGTTCTGAACTCCGTTAGCGTGCGGACGCGCTGGATAAACCCAGGTAAGTATGATACCCGAGCATAAACATTCGGGACACACACCTGCCAGACGACGGTACACTCGAACATGACGAGCATGAAGAGTGTAAAGATACTGTAGTACCAGTACTCGTCCAAGCACCAGAGAGCCACGCAGAAGATTTGGAAAACGAAGAATGGCGCGGTTGCGTGCTCGCCAAAAAGTTCGGTAAAGGAGGGGATCGGGATATTGAACTCGTTCCCGCCATAGAGAGACAGCAGGCTGGGGAGTTCTTTGGCGGGAAGGCCCTTTGGCGCGAGGAAAGTGGAGAGAGCTGGGCGGCCAGTGGACGGGTACGGAAGCCGAGAAAAGATGAGAGGCTCTACGGACTGAATAATATAGGTGTCGCGCTGATAACTAAACGTATAAGTAGACGGGTCGGACTCGACTTTTTTGTCTATCGAAACGATGTCTCCTTGGCCGCGGTGGAGATGGGGAACGATGCGGATGGAGTCTGCCTCCCGGATGGAGTTTGCGGGGGTGGTGGTGATGAAGGCCCGTGCTCCGCCGTTCCATTTTGTAACGAGGAAACTGAGGGCATGGCTGGCACCCAGAGTGACACAGGCGAGGAATGTCCACTCCTCGGAAACTATCCACTGGTCGTACTTGACGTAGTAGGCGTATGCGAGCAGAGGATAGAGGGATAAAAATGGGAGGGCGTAGAGATGTGCTATGAAGGGGAGGCGGACATGGAGGCTGGCCCGTGCGATGTCCGCAGAATCGACGGCGACAGCGACAACCCTAAAAAATAAATATCAGCCTCGACACTGGCCCAGACGGCGAGCGCGTACATTTCGAGCGGAGAAGACGTGTGCGTCACGTGAACAAGCCGATTTTGATTCAAATCATTCTTGTCATCCCAGCCTGAGACTATCCCAGGACCATGGACCATTCGAGCCTTCGACGCACGACGGGACTAGCAGGAAGAAGCCTTCTGTACCGCCAGCCCAAAATATTTTACCATTGTTCCTCAATGAGCCAGAGCTGCTAAATTTCTCCTCGTAAATCGAAGCGTCAATCGAACGCGAGTTTGTTGAACTTCATTGAAGTTCAAAAGCATACTACTGAGTACATAATGCAGCATAGTCTCTTGTAAACAGACCTATTGACAACGTGAAAACTCTTACCTCGCATGTTGTATTCGAAAAGTGACGACGAAAACAAGTGTCCCTGTCAGTCTGCTCACGTTTTCGGGGCTTTCGGTCATATTGGCTTTTTGGAAGGTTTTTCATACTGTCTTGACGAGGGCCTTAAGGGGCGCGTCTTCTTAGGATCGCCCAAGTGCCTTACGACACACTTACAACACTCTGCTAAAGAGTGAAGCGGCGGACGAGATAACTATCCGGCCCTGAAAATCGCCGGAGCGTCGTTTCAGCGGTAGCCTTACTCCAAACAGTTTTTTTTGCTTGCAACAGGGTGAATATGAATCTCATATGGACCATCCCTTGGCTTATGTTACGATGATCAGGAGATGCGCTTGCACCCCAGAGAATATTCTCTTGTACCAAAAAACCCTGCAGGCCGCACAGTGCTCGTATTTCCATGGAGAAAAGTGAATAGCGCCGGTGGGAGATTAAAAGTTGCCTAAAACAGCGAGCTGGAGGTGTTTGGCACGGCGTTGCGTGATTACATCAGCGCCTAGATTATCTTCCGACATTGACCTCAGTCAGGGAAATATTCAGCAGCCCTCCCTCAATCGGCCTTCGACTCGACCCCGGAAACGAATAACGATATATTAACGACTCTAATGGCGATAAACGACTTGTCCACGCTCACCAGCCTGCTGCCTTCCACCTCTTACCTCCTTGTATACACTCTCCCTTTGCTCTTCATCTCCCTCCTTCTCATCTTTGCTGGTGCTTTTCTCACTCTCGACCGCAGTCGCTCGTTTCCACCAGAGCGATATGGCGTTCTTCCCGGCGCGTTCGAGCAAAAGAAGCGCATTTACTTCCTTCTCGAGGGCGGTGTCGGTGGACTTGCTGGAGGATACGCCTTTGGTGGTGAGTCCAGGGCGAATTTAGCTCTTCCGACGCGTCCATCCTTATTGCATTACAGTCCATCTATCGACGTTTCTGTCTCTGATGGTCCCGGCGATATCAACGTCATCCGCGCTCAACTCAAAGTCCTTCCTCGCAGTCTGGTTATTATCTTGCGTGATAACCACGTTCCTGGCGGGCAGATGGCGCTATTTCGCTCTCCTTTTCATCGGGATCTCCGGCGGGTAAGTCACCACGAGCTTATCGTGTGCCAGTAATTGACGCCGTAATAATAGGGCCCTCTTCGCCATCGCCGTCTCGGTCATGATACACCCGTCCCTACTGGCACGCATAATCTTAACTGCGGTCATTGCACCTACAGTGACCCTCTTCGTCCTGTTGCCGATCCCCAACATCCAGCACTCCGCAGTCCGTTTCGCCACCGCTTCCACCGGAGCGTTTGGTGTCATTGTTTCCATCGCTCTCCTTGCCAAGATACCAGCTTGGGCAAACGTTTGGGAGCGGTTGTGGGTGGCAGAAGACCTAACCGGCACCTGGGGAACAACGCAGGAAAAAGGCCTCAGTGCTGGCTTTTGCTTGTTCCTCGGAGCCGGGATTGCCTGTGATTGGTTCCTCAGGCGCAAATTCGGGGAGTGCCCCGACGAGGTGCGTTTTTATTTTCGGATGACCTGTTTTCCACTCAATTTGCGCGCGAAAGAAATGGGATAGCTATCTTGCCAATTATGCGGCAAGTCTCCCGAACGCCGCGAACCGGGCCGGGACTTTCACGCCCCTCGCGTCCTTCTGGGATCGTTTGTTCGGCGCATCGCCGCCAACCGGTCCCAAGGATATCCTTTTCCCCGAGGACGACAACGACGATGTCAAGCTCGCCCCAGGCCAAACTCGCGAATCATTCGAGTTCCAGCAGAGCCCCGCCTTTTTGAAAAAGGGCCGCTCCGTCGGGCACCAGCGGTTCAAGGCGCGGATGCCCACGAAGAAGCGGGGCGGGATCAAGTTCCGCCCCGTGGGCGGGGCCGACTTGTCTTCGGACGAGGATGACGACGATCCATTTACGTCCCCGCCGCTCAGCCCGACGAGCGGTAAGGTCCAACGGCCGTGGCTGCGGCAGAAGATGTCCATGGCCTCGTCGTCGCCCACGCTCGTCGACGACAGCTCTAGCAAGGGCAAGGACATCGACTTTGAGAAGGAGATGGGGCGCGTCCGCGGCGCTAAGAAGCGGACACTCGAGGGCGAGGTGCCCGAATACTCGGACTACGAGGAGGATCTAACGAGTCTGGCCACCAAAGACGGCAACAAGGACAAGGACGGCAAGGAGTGGAGCCCGGGATTCCTGCAGCGGCATCGCTCCGCTGCGACGAACCTGGGCTCGTCCGCGGGGTCGGCACACACCGGTGTTACGTCCTCCAATTCAAAGTCCCCGCCGCTCGGCGCCGTCCCCGCAACGCCGTCCCTCATCAAGGCGCTCGATCGAATAGCAGTTGCGCAGAAGGATGCGTTTACGCCGACGGAGGGCATCCCGAGCGCGGGTGCTGCACCTGCAGCACCACGGGAAGAGTTCAAGGGTGCGCGGTGGGACGACTTCTGGAAAGAGGTGAGGGACAAGGCAAGATGAGAGGCAGACTTTCTTTCGTTCATGACTTTTTGACTATTTAATCTTATTGTTATGATGATCTTTACGCTTCTAACGATACCCTGTAGCGACTCGTTGACTCTTGTGCACAGAGAAACTATAAGTTCACGGTATGTGTAATTCCTGGTACCGATTTAGGAACCAGGTCTGAAAGACGAATTGTGAATCTGCAACCGGTTGATCCGACGCAGAAATAAATAATTATGGCGTGTAAATTGCCCTTAGATTATCTTTGTATCCGTGTTGATCCGATAAAAAATAAATAATCATAAAATAAATCCCCAATTTATTGTCGTGAGCTTTTGACACCAACATGTATGGATTCTGCCATCCTGGGCTCAATGTGAGCTGGTCGACGCGTGAGCGTTGACCGAGCGAACCTTGAGCTGCATATCATGTTCTTTTTATGACTTTTCAAGGGAACCGAGTCTGGTAAAAGGTACCAGGACATGCCCGGAGGGCCTTAGTATTTATGTTCACTGTGCGATTGTGGGTTCCGTACACGTTTTTGTCGCAATTAAGTATGTTCAAGCAACTTAGCAAGGTCAAAGATAATTGATGAAAATGATATCACAAAACACGAAAAACTCTCGACCAGGGAGTCGAACCCTGCTCTCCCGCGAAACGCCAGCTATGAACAGATATGACAAGCGGGTGTACTGAACCGATATACTAGTCAAGACGTGCAGAATGGGGGCTTCTTGGAAGTAGATACCGCCTCCTGAGAAAGACATGCGATCGAGGTGAACCAATTTACAGAAAAAACCAGAGATGTACTTACCGGATGGATGTTCTTTTTTTCCCCCGATGTTGGAGTCTTGAGAACTTGAGAGAATCGGTTCCGATACCGTTGCTTCGGCCCTCGTGGCCGAGCAGCCGGTTATAATTGAACGGAGATCCGCCATCCGGGTATATCTAGTCCAGACCGTTGTTCATTCTACACCCGAAATTCAAATTTTACGGGCGACCGCGGAACACCAGCGCAGGGAAATGGCTAAAATTGGGGCAAGTTGTGGTCGCCGGAAACGAGGGAATGGACGAAACTGCGAGAACGCTGCCTGGGGCCTGAGGACCGGTCAACTTCGGGTCTTCGTTGAAGAGTGAGAACAGGTCTAGATCAACAGGGATCACATCGACCGAATGTACATTCCATATTTGCGATGAAGTGGCGTCAGCTGAGGTGCCAGGATTTCAACCACAGGTTCAACTTGGGTTGAACCAAGTCCAATCCAGCTGGTTTAAACGAGGTTCGAGAGAGTATTTAAAGCGGTTCTTCGTGAGAGCAGTCGCGATAATCGGGGCGAGAAGGAAGGAGAAGGCAATAGCGAGAGAGGAAGACGAAAGAGCGTCATCTGACCAAGGGAACAGCCAATCACAATTGCGCGTTTAGTAGGTACATAACCCGCCAAAACGTGATCTGGGGTATAAAGGGAACTCGATTATTCAGTCTCTCCACACTCCCTCTCTCTCTCTCCACCACCATGCCTTCCAAGCAAGTATTCGCTCTTGGCCTGGAGTCTGCCCACTACACCACCTCGAATGGCGCAGCCGTCTCAGAGCCATATGGTGCTCAGCGCGTAGGTCTTCTCGGTCCCCTGTTGCTCCAGGGTATGTCCAACTAGATGGGGGGGGAGCTGTCGACGCTCACACCCATCGCCAGATTTCCACCACATCGACCTATTGGCCCACTTCGATCGTAAGTTTACTTGGGTGAGGTTTAATCAACGTCGATTGACTTGATCTGTAGGCGAGCGTATTCCCGAGCGTGTGGTACGCCATAATTATCCACCCCAGCTCCGAATTGTTCTCACAGAAGCCATCAGGTCCACGCCAAGGGTGCAGGAGCCCATGGTACCTTGGAGATTACCGAGGACCTCAGCGATCTCACCGCCAACCCCTTCCTGTCCACCAAAGGCAAGAAAGCAAAGGTTACCGTCCGCTTCTCCACCGTAGGTGGCGAGTCTGGATCTGCCGACACTGCGCGCGATCCCCGTGGTTTTGCAATCAAGATCAGGACCGAGGAGGGCAACTGGGACTGGGTCTTCAACAACACCCCCGTCTTCTTCATCCGTGACCCCGCAAAATTCCCCCACTTTATCCACACCCAGAAGCGCGACCCCCAAACCCACCTCAAGGATCCCGACATGTTCTGGGTATGACAGCAATCTCGACTCGCCTAGATTTCCTTCCTGACCTACGATCGTATCCAGGATTACCTCAGTCAGAACCCGGAATCTATCCACCAGATCATGATCCTCTTCAGTGACCGCGGCACGCCCGATGGCTTCCACCGCATGCACGGTTATTCCGGCCACACCTTCAAGTGGTTCAAGAAGGATGGAACTTTCGTTTACACCCAGGTTCACCTGCGCGTCGAGGGCGGCTTTAAGACCCTCAACAATGCCGAGGCCGGCAAGCTTGCGGGTGAGAACCCCGACTACGGCATCGAGGGCCTCTTCGAGGCGATCGAGTCGGGCCATCCACCGGTGTGGAATGTCTTCGTGCAGACCATGACCCCTGCCCAGGCCGAGCAGTTCCGATACAATGTGCTCGATCTCACCAAGGTGTGGCCACACGCCGAATTCCCTTTGCGCCCTGTCGGTCGCATGGTCCTCGACGAGAACGTGCAGAACTACTTCGCCGAGATCGAGCAGGCCGCATTCTCGCCGTCGCACCTCGTGCCGTACATCGAGCCCAGCGCGGACCCCGTTCTGCAGTCGCGTCTGTTCTCCTACCCAGACACGCACCGCCACCGTCTCGGCGTCAACTACCAGCAGCTGCCTGTCAACGCACCGATCGTCCCTGTCGCCAACTTCCAGCGCGACGGCCCAAGCACCTTCGTGTCGCAGGGCGCACGCCCCAACTACCAGAGCAGCATCGTCCCGCTCCAGTACAAGGGTGCACCCGGCACGCTCGAAGGTGGCGTGCGCGACTTGGCGCGCGAGGCCAAGCACGAGACGTTTGTCGGCGCGGCGTTCCGCGACCTCAGCGAGATCACCGAGCGTACGTACCTTTTCCCAATACCGTGTTTCTCCAGCGAACTAATCCGGCGTGCACACAGTCGACTTTGAGCAGCCGCGCGCACTGTGGAGCAAGGTCTGGAACGACCAACAGAGGGAGGCGTACGTGCAGAACGTCGCTGGCCACTTCGGGGGTGTCAAGAGCGCCGAGGTCCGAGCCCGCCAGCGTATGTCCTCTCGTTTCCGCCCCTGTGTGCATTTTTATTGACCTGCCTGTGTAGTCTCCGTCTGGGCGGCCGTCGACCAGGGACTGTCGGACCGCATCGCCAAGGCCGTCGGCGCGCCTACCGTCAAGCCGCTCCAGGTCAAGCCCGCCAGCGAGGCCATCAAGTTCCGCGCGAATCTGGGTGTGTACACTTCCGTCAAGGCGTGAGCTGTGGTGAAAAAGTCGGTGTGCTTGCTCGTGGATCAAGCTTCAAGGTGGCGAGGTTGTGAGGACGGCATGTAACGCAGGGGGAAAACAAGCAAGAAATGTATGTATGAAAAAATGTGTACCACAAATCAAATCAAATTTCCGCTTCAGCGATGTTCTGCACGACGGAGAGAAACTTGGAGAGTAGATGAGAAAAAAGAGACAGAACTTGTCAGCTGATCATGACAGTGGGATCACGGAAACCTCCGCCTTGTCCAACGAAGTTCGAACGCTGAATTCACGTTGAAGTTGTCCAGCAGAAGGAGGGCGGGAGTTGACAAGGTTACTTTCAAAATTCACATTTAGGCGCAAGTTGAGAAACAAAAAACGCGGTCCATTCACGATACACTACTGACACAGTTGATTATGATACAGAGGATCGTCCGTCGTATTTAATATCTTTAGCAACCGGCGGCCAGCAACTTTAGTCAGACGGACCGAGAAATCCAGAATGATTGAATATATTAATGGCGCACATACAGACATGCGTTTTTGAACTCTAGTCCGCAACATTATATCCGCACCAAGAACCCCATCCATACAAACTGGGACGCGGCCTCGACGAGGAGGAAGGCGATGCGGCGGCGACGCTGGGAGGCGGAGGGGGTGGTCGCGTAGGGGTCGGAGGCGGCGCGGGAGGCGGCGTCGGGGAGGACGAGCGAGCGCAGGGAGCGCATGAGGAAGAAGGCGTTGGCGAGGAAAAAGTAGGTGAAGATGATGAAGCCGAGGGTGCGGCTGCGGTTGAGGAAGCCCGCGAGGATGGTGAGGATGACGCTGGGGAGAAACATTTAATGCTATATTATTGCGACGAGAGATGGACACACCCGACGAATTTATACCCGCCGTACGAGATGATGTCAATCGACTGGCTCGTTCCCTGCACGTTTAGGAAGTAGCAGCCGAGCTGGACGAAGATAAAGTCGAGCATGACGACCATGAGTGCGCGCGAGGCGGACTCGCCGAGAACCTGAGGGTGGAAGCGGTCCTCAAACCCCGAGTGCAGCGCGCACAGGAGAACGTAGGTGACGAGTGCCATTACTAGAGAGACGGATAAGCAGAATTTTACATTCAAAGTGCGGAAACGCACGCGGGATGTACATATCCGGGCTATTGACATCTTCGCGCGGGGACATCCATTCCGTCTGTCCAGCATCGGTCCGGTACGAGTTGCGGCCCCAGTGCTTGTGTATCCACGGAAAGAGGACGATGCGCAGCTTCCGCATGACATACGAATTGGACACGTTGAAGTGCGGCTTTACACGCGCACCGGGAAATACCCCGCCCCACTGCGAAAATAAAAGCAATTGGACGCTGTTCCTTGCGTTGGGGATTGACGCACCGTGCGCTGGACATAATCTTGTCCCGCGGCGACAGCACTTTGGCCGAGCTGCATGCCGAACTGGGCTGTCGCGTCGTTCATGCCCCACGCACCAAATTGGGGCTGGTGCTGCATCATGGGGGGCGGCGGTGGACCATGGCCAGCAAGGGGTGGTTGTGGTGGCTGCTGCTGCTGATGCTGAAACGGAGAAGTGTACGCGGAGACGTGAGCCGGGGCATAGGCTTGGTGCTGGCCGGGCTGGGGAGACGAGGCGAAGCGCTGGTATCCCTGGGCCTGGGGCGAGCCTGGGGTAGATGGGGGCTCGGGGATGTACGCAGGGTGCGTGGGCACTGGATGCCGCAGTGGTGGAGGTGAAGACATGAAATGTCACAAGACTGACACGCTGCGAGCGAGCAAATTTTAAATAAAAAGGTAAAAGAGCACGCCTTGGCACTTCGTCTCGACTGTAGGACCTTTGAAAGGTGTAAAGCCAACTTTAAGCTGCTGAATTCATCGCGTCGTCGTGGCTGTCGACGTGTTCCACGTCCTTCGGCGCCAAACCTCGGCATCAGACAGAGAAAGGAAACAGACTTTTTCTCAACATTCTGGGCCCAAGTATGTATCAATTGCTTCTGAGAAAATGCAAGTGAAATCTACTAGAAGACGTGCAATTTCTACGAGGCTCTATCCAGAAGCAAAACGGTCCAGCGCGGACGGTTTGCGCGGTGGGCCGCCCGCCTGCTCCTTCGCACGCGCCTTCCTCTCCTCCCGCTGCTTCTCCAGCTTTGCCCGGATCGCGACCGCCGTCGGGTCGATGACGTTCTTCCGCTGCTTGCGCAGATAGCTGGATCGGTCTCAGTTATGGACCCAAAAGAAAAGAAAAAAGGCGACATACCGCTTGAGACTCTTCCCCTTCCCACGCATCTTCTTGCGCTCCTTCTCCTCCGACGAGAGCTTCCTCCCATCGGGCGCGGTGTCGTCCGGGTCGATGACCTCCGACTCGTCTGCCTTGCCCTGCACGCGTAGTCGCTCTATCCGCGGGAGGCGTGCAAACGGGATCGCCTCGGGTGGCTTGCCGTCGAACGTGGTCGTCGTCGAGAGCTTTGACGGCGGCGCGAGCGAGCCGATGAGCTCGGGGTCGAGCGTGATCATGTCGGGTTGAATCTACAGAACGGGTCAATGTACGGAGCAATAAAAATAAAATAAATAAAAGGCAGACCTTGTCGAGGAGCGCCTTGACCTCCTTCTCGCGGCGGGCCTTGCGGTTCTCGAACGGATCCGCCTCGGTAGAGTCAAAGTTGGGCTCACCCACGCCCGGCACGAGTATACTTGAGAGCCCCGCGGCGTGCCCGATCGTCAGCACGTCCTGGAACGGCGCGAAGGAGAGAGATACGAGCGGGCGGTGCGGGATGGGGTGCGTGAGGTACAGCGGCGGCTGGGCGCTCCCGTTCACCGGCTGCTGGATTGTCGGCGACGTGTAGACCTGCGAAGCGTGAGTTTACAAAGCGGACGATGAAGGATGGCTCTTTCTTACGTTGACAGACCCGCCGCTCGCGACGGCCAGTGCGCCGCGCGCGCTCCACTCGACCTCCGCCGCACCGCCGCGCGCAGACCACTCACGCACGGCACCTTTCCAGTTGCGGCAGTCCCACACCTTGACGGTGCTGTCGCGGCCTGCGGTCGCCATGTACCGCCCACCCGTACTGGGGTCGACAGAGACGCTCGCGACGGGCCCGAGATGCGCGAGGAGTTGCACGGCGGGGTGCGGGAGATTCGGCGTCCAGAGAGTCACGCAACCGTTCTGGTGGCCGAGGTGGATGACGGCGTTGTGCAGGTTTTGCGTCATGGCGCTGCACGCCCCGAACTTTGTTCGGTGTTCGACCAGGAGCTGGCCCGTTGAGGTGTCCTGGTATTTTAGATATCCTGCGTTGCCCTGTGTTTGTTGTAATTACACGGAGGTTAGGGGAACGAGAAACATACAATGCTGGCGAGAAGCCAGTGGTACGGCAGGAACTCGAGGCGCGTGGGCTCGATGTGTGCCTTGAGACAGTGCAGCTCGACGCCATCTCGGTCGTATATAAAGACGTATTTTTTCTGCGCAACGGCAAAATGCGAGTGGTCGTGCAAAAACCTGAAAAATGAATTAAAACAGCGTACAAGGGCAGGGACCGGACCTACGTTATATCCCGGCAGGTCTCCTGAAGCTGCAGCTCTGAATGAAGTGTTCCAGTTTGCCAGTCGAACGTAGAGACATGGCCCATGCTTCCGACGATTGCGAGATGTCTTTCGACGAAGTGAGCAATGTCAGTTTCAAATTATCAACGAGAGAACTAACCTTCCATTGCGAGTGTAGCGTGAGCGGTACGGGCCACCGTCGAGTTTCCACTCCCTGCGGCCGCGGGCAGCGTCCTGGCCTGCGTCTTGCTGGATCTCTGACTGGGGCACGCGCCAAGTGCGCTCAAGGTCCCCCTCGGGTTGCATAAGCCCTGCATCTTCTGCGAGCAGCATCTCCGCATCCTGGAGCAGTGCCTTTGCGCGCGCACTATGTGTCGCATTCCGGGTTAGCTCTGCGCGTAATTTTTTGTCTGGAATGTGCTTGTGCGACGGTACATCGAGTTCTGGGCCGTGGAACTGGAGAGACTTTGGGATTGCAGAATGTTTTTTGACGGAATCATGGGTTGGATTGTGGAATGTCTTGCGCTTTTTCTGGCGTGGCTGGATTGCATCGGCCTTTGCAATGAGCGCGTCCATAGAAAGCTGGTGTGGCTGTGTCGAGTTTTCCTTCCGCTTGCACCACGATGGCCGAATTCGACCTCACAAAGCGGATTATGCCCTACCTGGACCGGCATCTGTCTCTCCCACTCCTCGCCCATCTCTCAGAGACAACCCTTTTCAGTCTCGAGGACGTCCAGATCGCCCAGTATGAGCTCGCAAAGGGCACAAATATGCCAGACTATGCCGCAAACCTCTTTTCTCAGATATACCCTGACAAGGAGGTTCCGAAGGGTACCCGAACGCCGTTCTCTGCCCCTTGGCCCCGCTAATTTTGCCTAGAATTCGAGGAAAAGCGCCAGAACACGCTCCTGACGCACCAACGCCTCCAGGACGAGGCCCAGGCTGTTTTGGATGTCATTGAGAACCCCGACGTGGCTCAAGCTCTGCGACAAGACAAGGAGCAGAATCTCCAGTACTTGAAGGACAATTACAACGTCAGCGATGCTCAACTATTGTTTGTGTGTCCGTCTCACCCCCCAACAGCTCACCCTCGACCAAATCGCGGCCCTATACCACTTTGGGCAGTTCCAATACTCATACGGGTCGGTATTATCCTGGCCACGTTTCATCTCGGACTGATTTTATTTTATTTGCAGCAACTATAGTGGCGCGGCCGACTACCTGTACCACTTCCGCGTGCTCTCGACTGATAATGACCTCAACACGTCTGCCCAGTGGGGAAAACTCGCGTCCGACATCCTCTCCGGAAAGTGGGACGCCGCCCTCCAGGAACTCGACACTTTGCGCGAGTCAATCGATTCACGCTCGCTACCCGGGCCCGCGCTGACCCAGCTGCATTCCCGCACATGGGTCCTACATTGGTCGCTTTTCGTGTACTTTAACCACCCCGCGGGCCGCACCCTCCTCCTCGAGACCTTCCTTTCCCCCGTGTACCTCAACACCATCCAGACCTCGTGCCCATGGGTCCTCCGCTACCTCGCCGCGGCCGCAATCCTTTCGCGCGCGCCGGCACCGGGGGCATCGCCCCGCGTGCGCAATGCGCTGCGTGAGCTCATCAAGGTCATCCAGATGGAGGAGTACCAGTACCAGGACCCCGTCACCGCGTTCCTCAAGGAGCTCTACGTCGAGTTTGACTTTGAGGCTGCGCAGCGGGAGCTCAGCCGCGCAGAGCAGGTGGTCGGCGACGACTTTTTCCTCAGCGAGTTTAGCGCCGACTTTTTGGATAATGCGCGGTACCTCATTAGCGAGGCGTACTGCCGGACGCACCAGAAGATCGACATCCGGGACCTTTCCGAGCGCCTCAACCTCTCCCCCGACGAGGGCGAGAAGTGGATCGTCAACCTCATCCGCGAGTCGCGGATGGGCGCCGACGCCAAAATTGATTTAGATAAAGTACAGTTGTTAATATGTGGGCCGTTTGTTAAGATGCTGACCGACGGCGCACAGAATGTCATCGAGATCTTCCGCCCGGCGGTGCCGGTGTACCAGACAGTCATCGACAAGACACGCGGGCTGCATCTGCGCACGTCCGGGCTCGGCACCGCCATCTCTCGCATGGGCATGGGCCCACCGCAGGGCGCACCTGGCGCCGAGGTAGCAGTGCGGTAGATGGGACGGGATATATTCAAAAGTATAGTTTTGCTTAGTCTAACTAACGGTGTATTGTATTGCTGGTGGTTTTTCCCGACGGCAGGATTACGGTCCGAAGCACACTGGTCAAGTCGACTTGGTCTCAGATGTTTCAAGCGGTACGGGGATAGTCCTGCCTAAAAAGAGATGGCCCTGCGGGAACAATCATTATTACAGCGAAAACTCCACCGGCTTTCCTACTCTATTGTCCTAAGAGTCCAGCCAATCACAGCGCATGTGGTTTGTCCAAGGAATTCATTTCAGTCACCTTGCTTTAGCTAGGTCCCCCACAGTCGAAACTCCATCAAATGCTGACGTAAATCTGCTAAAAACAAATATGCGTCGACACTTGAGATAAGATAGTGCCACCACACGTACAAATACAAGGACGACAAGAAACCTGGAATGTTAGGGGTCTGCAAAAAACAAATATTTGGTCACCGATAAGATAGTGCCATCACACGTACAAACATTGGGACGACGGGGAACCTAGGGGTCTGCAAAAAACAGATATTTGGGCATTGATAAGATTGCGTACCTGGTCCCTGGAAATGTTAGGAGGCTGCAAAAAAAAATTACACACTGCCATTCTGCTCTCCCAGATGAGATTGCACCAATGACGACGGGAGCTTGAAACCTGGATTCGTTTGGAGTAAAGAAAACTGCGAGCAAGACTGGATTGTGTGTCTTGACTCTCATCCAGATTGAGCACTCTTCACTGGCACTATACAACAACATAACCATCTACCTGACCCGTTGATCGTTTATTCTGCCCCCAGCTTCGTAGAAGAATACCCCAACTTGGCCGCCAACTGGGAAAAGCTCTTCGCAGCGGCGGAGACGATTCAAGGAAGCATCTCGGCTGGGGGGATGCCTGCGAATTGGATTGTGTTGGACGGAAACCAGTCTTCCATACAGTTTGGCAAAAAAGTCTTCAAGAAAAGGGGGGGACTTGCCTTGTATGCACTTCTTTCCTTTCTCCGTGTTGCTAACACAGTTCAGCCGCGTTCGAAACTGCAAAATGGTTGTTCGAACCGAGTTACAAGGTGCATTGACACTTAGCTGGTGCCGCCACTGCGAACACGCACAACGTGTGCCTCTTACCGGTTTACGACATCAAGTAGTCTTTGGTGCCGCCTGCCCTCAACGAGAAGAAGTTGCAGGGCTCTGGTGGAAGTCACTGAGGGCCTGGTGCACCATGGGTTTACCAAGGCTGACGGCCCTTTGGATTCTTTCAATGGTGCGCATTCTTGGCTTGTTGTGGAATACACTAACCTTGATGACAGCCGAGGTGGAACAAATCGTGATTTTAGCTTGAGGTGACGGAGCGCCAAAACCGACTTTCGATGGCATATCCGCTTTGCCTCCGTGGCCGCAGCGGTACTGCCTTCGGCGACATCCGGGAAGCGTTACGGTGGTACGTGTATGCATTGTTGTGATGTTGAATACTAAGGGATCTGGTAGAAAGTTCGTTTACTTGGGGAACCGTGATTGCGTGGCTTAGGAAGCAAGGTGTTCGCATGCATGGCATGCACCTAGTCTACAATTTCCACAGCTAATGCGGTTCTGTTGGACCGTGTCTGTGAATAGAATCAAAAAATGAGGAAGAGGAAGTGGCTGATTGAGTTATTCTGCACAGAATCCCAAGGTCTCCTGAGGCAGAGTAGCTCAATTCGTTCGGAGGCTCGGAAGCTGCAACATAGCCCATTGCGGAGCCAAGTCCAATGTGGCCGTGCTCCGACGGACTGCCATCCATCTGGTGTCGCGTTATTTTATGAAGCGTAGAACAGCCTACGGCCTGGAATTTAGTCGACTATATGACTCTGACTTTCTTCAATCTTGGACTCTTTACATTTTACATTGTAACGCGACGGGACTCGCTCCTATCGAGTCTCCATGGTCTCAATTTCTCCAACCTCGCCACCACTTGCCAAATCTTAGACCCACCCGCCCACGCGCCGAGTCTGCGCGCACAGACTGCTGCGCACCTTCCACTACACCCAGCATATCATCTCAGACTGGCACCCTATTCGGCTTTACGCGTCTGAGCAGCGATACGCAGTTCGCGAGGCTTCACAACCTCCTATGGCCGAAGACACCTAGCACTTTCCCAGTCGACCTCGCCGCCGAGCCCGAGAACTTGGCCGCTTACATCAAGAACTGCGACCCGGGCTTGAGTCTCTGCAGCCGAGGGAGCAAAGCGACGAGGCCGCCATGGAGGTGGAAGATGCGGACGGCGCGGA
Source organism: Mycena galericulata (assembly GCA_029289565.1). NCBI lineage: Eukaryota > Fungi > Basidiomycota > Agaricomycetes > Agaricales > Mycenaceae > Mycena > Mycena galericulata. The sequence continues at coordinate 39,044 of JARKIA010000461.1, forward strand.
CGACGTGGATGACGTCGACGCGGACGACGTAGGTGAAGTCGACGCGGACGACGTACATGATGTCGACGAGAAGCAATCCAAGCCGATTCGTTATATCAACTTAACGGAGAATAAGAGCTTTTCCGTCCATCGGCTCAAACCTTTGTCCACATTGGTTATCCGTCAGGAATACCTGGAATTCATGACCTTTGCTGCGAAACTGGTTGCAGCAGAGATACGTTGGAATCACTTTTTCACAGGTCACCCCGGCGTAGGCAAGTAATCCTTTTCCTTCTGCATTTCACTCAGCCCGTGCGTCAGACAGGCAAGAGCGTCGGAGCAGCGTACATCCTCTTCCGGTTGCTGGCTTCCGGTCAATCGGTCTTCTTCATCCCGAACACGAATAATATATATTATTTCTCTGGAGCGGGAGTCGAGATGGCGGGGATAGTCACGGACATGATAAATGCCGATGCAACCGAAGAGGCTATCCGCAACAGCTGGGTTGTCATCGACGTCGATCATGATCCCAAAGGCTGGTTTCCCAGTACTTGGATAGAAATAGCTCGCTGTCTGGTTTGGACCTCGTCGCCGCAGGAGGACCGCATGCGCCGTTTCAACAAGCAATTTCGCGCCAAGACATGGTTTATGAAACCTTGGTCTATGGAGGAGATCGCTGCCGTGATGTGTATATTGTTTTTGGCACGAGAGACTAACTGCGAGAGACTAACTGCTGACTTTGTCAAATAAAGGATCCTGGACGGCAAGGACCCCGAAGTCGTTCGCTCCAGGCTCCTGACGAGCGGACCTGTCGCGCGGACCCTTTTTGGACTCGGCCCCGATGTGGATTGGCGGGAAGCCCTAGACCAGGTTATCCTTGAAGTTATAGAGAAAAAGGCCTTTGGCTTTGCGGATGTGAAGCAGATTTTCGGGCTGGGTTACCAAGCTTCCCATCGTTTATTCCTCCTTGAGCCGCTGGAGGGACTGGAGGGACTGAGTGAGCCGTCCTCCCGGACGTCTTTTACCATCAGCTTCCTCTCCCCTTACATCGCCGACCGCTTTGCATATTTGTTAGCGAAGAATGGCGACCGCATCCGGGTACTCCTGGCCGCTGCGTTCGACAACCGATATATTCGCGGGCCAGCCGGCAAGCTCGTTGAATTGATGCTCCACCGAGCCCTGACTGGAAACTCGACGGGACCGCCGATTGACGCTGAGGCCGCCTTTGGCCTTGATTTCCCCATCACAGAGCAATTATGGCTTTTTGACAAGGCAGACACATTTGTCCTTGAGAGCCATCAACCATTCCAGCGAGCAACCCGTCCAATCTACCTGCGACCCCAATCCCAAAATTTTGCTGCCATTGATTCCATTATCCTCACGAGCTCCGCGGCTTACCTCGTTCAAAGCGCCGTCGGAGACACGCACGAGCACAGGGTGGCCATCCTACTCGCCATCCTCCACAGGCTCCAGGCCCTCGGGATCGCCATACCTGCACGCAAGTTCAAGCTCGTCTACTGCATCTTGGGAATCAACAACGACCGTATCGCAAAACTCGTGGGGGGCGCACGCAGAAAGGTTGAGGCGTTACAAAACGAGGTCAAAACGACATTCCCGAAAGTCCCCAAAGAACTTGCAGGGCTTCCCATGCGAGCACGTGCGAGACTGAGTAGGTTACAGGTGCAGGGTGTTCTGTTTACCCCGGAAACAAACAAGCTCGAACTTGTTATTTAGTCTCGTTCGTGCCTCATTTTTAATTTGTTTATTACGACCCTGTAAGGCTGACTGACTTCTGTCCGTCGCAATCCAAGTCATCGTTCATCGGTTGCGACAAAGGTTGCCTAAGTGGGTGGCGGTTTGGAGTGGCTTGCGACCGATAGATAAGCCATATCGCGCAGCTCGTAGCACGCGGCGGAATACTTTTTTTTCTGTTCACGCACGTAACTATCCGACTCTGGCCCAACATGACGAAGGACCCGCGGTGTGCGCGACGGCCTTTCGAAGGAGCATGCATACCGTACACCTGTGTACTGCGATGGTCATGGCCAGGAGAAGGTACACGACCCTCGGTTGCGCGGGGAATGAAGCCTCTATGTTTGCTCCACGATAACCAGCTTTTTCCGCTCCGCCTTGGGCTTGTCCTCTCCTGCCCGTGTGTGCTTCCGCCTGCGCTCCTCCTTGACCCGCTGTGCGTCCAGCATCGTCCGCTTGAGTTTCGCCGCCTGGTAGACCGGCCGCGGGATGTGTCGGCTCCTGGAAGTATGCGTCAGTACACGAAGAAAAGGGTTCAGAAAAAGGAGACCCACCGCACGACGCGCCCCACTTCGCTGTCCATCTTCCACCGATCCTTGAGGCTGTCGCGGTACTCGATGGCAGCGCGTTCGCGGGAAGTGACGATCCCGAGGCGCTCGGCCGCTTTGGCCTTCCATATGCGGACGTTCCCGTCGTCGGAACCAGAAAGCACGAACCGGGCATCGGACGTAAAGAGTGCGGACGAGACTCTGGGTGCCTGTTAGTAGTGGAAAGAATTATCAAGGTGGGGCAATATACCGCTGCATTCGTTTGGTGTGATACACCTCGGGACTGTGCCCCCGTCCCTCCTTCCATATGCGCACGGTGCGGTCCCACCCGCCGCTGACGAACTCTAGCCCAGTCGGTGCCCAGTCGCAGGACATTACCGCCGCGACGTGCCCCTTGTAGATTTGGCTCGGAGTCGTGAGATGCCGAATATCAAATGTATACAGGTTGTGATCCTCCGACGCGAGCAGGACGGTTGTAGGATATGTGGGTGACCACGAGAGCGAATTGCTGCTCATCTAGACAATAAGGGGTTCCGTTCCGTTCAACGACAAGAATAAAGTCGACAGTAGGAAATTGCACCTGCATGACAACACGTCGCTCAGCTTTCCCTGTCCGTATGTCGTAGAGCGTGAAAGTACGGTCGGACCCAATGCTAGCGAGGACTGAGGTCTCGCTAAGGTTGAAGCGAACAGATTTGATGGTTTCCGTTGAGGTGGGAAAGGTGAGGTTAGAAACTGGGAGGCTCCTGGCATGCACATGAGGTGAGGGAAGGAATGGACAAAGGCCGTGTATCCGCACTTTGTTTCGTCCCATATTTGTACGAGATTGGAGGCGGTTGCGAACAGTGGATCGGAATTATGGTGGTCGATTGAGCTAATCGAGATTTTTTTCAGAAGGAAATCAGGATTCGGGAAGTGAACGCACTTCAAAGCAGATTTTCCAGTGAAAACTGCAAGGGGTTGCGAATTCTCAGTATGCGAGCTCTCCAAGCTCCATAACTTTATATTCCGGTCGACTCCACAACTAAACAGACGACCCTCCCGCGAAAAGCAGACGCCGGACACTTTACCCTTGTGTGCTTGCGGGACATGCAGTAATTGGCTACGCCGTGCCAGATGGTGCACAATAACACCTGATATTCGGTCAAAATAAGCTAGGCAGCGACTCATGCACGCACCTCCGTCCCAACTTCCGCTAGCAACATTTGTGAGAGATCCAGGTTGTTTAGCCATGACCTCCACCGCGTCGACATGCCCCTCCAAACTGTCAATAAAAGGTTTTGCGAACATTCGGTCCATCTTTGCAGCGTTGAGAGCACGCGTACGTTCGCGTGCACGCGCAAAGGGGTGCATTAAGGGATCCAGGTTTCGCGAGGTGGGAGTGGGATCGCCTGGGCGTTGTGGGAGGTGTAGCGCGGGATCATGCTGCAGGACCTTGATTTTCTGGGGACAGAGTTATTGAGATATTGCTGAAGGAAGCAAATTGACGAACCATGTTATGGTCGAAACGAGAAATTTAGGCGATATTTACAGGTGTTGTTTCCAAGGGCCACCGGAAACGCCGGTCTGCTTAGGATGTATATGCGGCCTCGGTCTACGCCTTCTCCAAAGAGTTCTGTGTATCCTCATAACGATGTTGCGACGTATCGCGATCTCCTCCTCTTTGAAGAACGGCTCAAGACCAACGCAGCAAGCCTTCAGCGCAGGAAATCCCGTTACCAACGTACCGTGCTCTCCTCGTCGACCTTGAACCTGCGACGCACTGATTTTCGTCCAGTTTTCCTCGTACAATTACTTCTAATCATTACATTTTTACTCGCAGAGGTGCTTCTTCCCCCCGACATCTCCCTTCTCGCTATTCCCTGCAAACTGGTGCTGCGGCGCGTGCTACCAGACATATACACGGAGGACACAGAGGTGCATATACACCCTTATTTCTCCAGCGGGCTTTTGTTTGTGAGCGTTACGACGCTTGCTTTGTTCTTCGCGAGTGGAACGTATTCCGATAAAATTGCATACGCGAACAAGTAAGTTTAAGTCGCTTCCTTAATCCACAGACTCCCTTAGCTTTGTAGATATGTTCCACATGCGAATCGGGCTTTACGTTCGTTCAACATGTATCTCAACGTACGCAAACCGCCGCTGCACTCAAAGATGTACTTCAACCCGCTCTCCTTCTTCTTCCCGCGTCCGATAGAAGTGACCCCTTCCTCACCGGGCGCGAAATCCCCATCTTCTTCCCCCCGACCCGCCATCGGGTCGACCAGCACGTCCGTCCCGATACCGCCCATCCCTCCCACGATGAATCCCCGAGGCGAACTTCGTTTCTCTTCCCGCGTGGACCGTACCTTCCGTGAAGGCTACGAACGCTACCGCGCCAACTTTGAGCGAAAACGCGCACAGCAGGAACAACTTGGACGTGGGCATGGCTGGATGGGGCGAATAACAGGCTGGTGGCGCCGTGACACACCCGGGTTGGTCTCCTCCGCGGTTCGTGTCTCGGCGGAAGCTGTGCGGAGCGGAACTCCACCCATGTTGACGCGTCAAAAGGACAAGGAGGCAGGAGGGTCGCCCCCTCCTACGCCCCGGCGGCAGCGCAGCACATCGCCATTGCAGGACACCGCGAAATCTGACTGGAAAAGCCCTCCATCGCTGGGTAGAGAGTCCTCGCACAAGGATTCAGTGGGCGTTGGGTCGCGTAGGAACAAAGACAACTTTTAGATATAACGAACAATCACTGTACCACCGCCATCCGGTCTAACGACCTTTACATTTTATCTCAGAGGGAGAGAAGAAGAAGAAATACAACACAGCAGACTGAATTATTTCGATCTATTCAACATATCATGACCATGGTATTGTCAGTGGCCCAGTAACGTCTCTAATCTATATCCATCTCGGACGGTCCAGGCGCCTCCGTCGCCGTCTCCGCCTTCGCGTTCCCATCAGCCGCAGGCTCCGGGGTGTCCTTGCCGCTCTTGGGTGTCTGTGTGCCCGGTGTGCCGCCAGGGATGACAGGCGGCTTGGGCTTGGGCTTGGTCAGGATCGGCGTTGCAAAGTAGATCACCTCATCCCGCTTTTTGCCGATCTCCGAGCTCTTCAGCACGGGCTCGACGTTCTTCGGGCTCTCTGCTTGCCGCACGATCTGGTCATCGAGCCACTTTTGCACGGTTGCGACCTTCTCGACGACGCTCTGCTTGTCCTTCTCGTCGATGTGAGAGTACTTTTCTTCCCCGGAGGTCGCCTGTGTCATGTAAGAGTTGAGCGTCTCGCGGAGCTGGGCGATGGCGGCTTGGCGGCCTTCGAATTCTTTGTAGCGGAAGGTGATCGGGTCGCCGAGGACTTTGAGCGCATCGAGGCGCTGTACGTACGCCGACTTGGTAGCGTCCTCACCCTCCTCGGTGTACAGCCAGTCTTCGGCCTCCTGCAGGGCGACGAGAAGCTTCGACTTCTCATCTGCCTGCACGAAGGGTGCGTACCGCTCATCGAGCTTGGCCCGAGTGTCGTAGACGTATTCCTCAAGTGCGTTTTTGCGGTCCTATAACAAAAAAATGAGTATCCACGTAAAGGAGGCATGCTCGCGACCATACCTCGGTGTCCATGACGAGCTTGTCGGCGGCGTGCATGGCATTTTCCTGCTCCCGCAGCGACTCGACGATAGACTTGTCCAGCGATGACGACGCGGTGATGAAGGGGACGTCGATTTTCTTGACGCGCCTCTTTTTCGGGGGCGGGGCAGGCGCGCCCTCGGCGGTGGGGTCTACATCCATCGGGGCCGGCTCTTCCTTCTCCTCGATCTCCTCGACGTACGCGGACTCGAAGGACATGATGCCATGCGCATTGATCCGCGTCTTCACCCGGACGCAGGTGGAATCACCTTTCGGGTCGGCAGGAACTTCCTTGACCGTGAAGCGCCCGATCCACGGGTTGATTCCGCCCGGGAGTCCAGAGGGCTCGGCGTACCTCGCCTCAAGGTCGAACGTCTCACGACGGTAAAACGAGAGGACTTTAGTCGAGGGGAGCTTGTCGCCCTGCTGGAACACGATGAGCTCCGTGTCGTCCTCGGGGTCGGCGGGCGACGCGTCCCACTGCACTTTGATGGGGTAGTGGGTGATGTCCTGGGTGTGGAAGTCGCGCACGCGGAACACGGGGGAGAGCATGGCGCAGCAGAAGGTCGCCCCGCGCGCGATCGCCTCATCCTGGTTCAGGGTAGTCGAGAGTACCTTGCCTGGGAATGCCTCCTGGATGCGGGCGCGCACGGCGGGGACACGGGTGGAGCCACCGATGAGCTCGACCGCGTCGATTTGCTCGAGGGTGAGACCGGAGTCTTCGAGCACGCGCTGAAGAGGCGCCACGATGCGGTCGAGGACGGTAGAGATGAGCCCTTCCATATCATCGCGGGAGAGTTTAGATGACGCATCGACATCGTTCATGATAGACTCGACGTTTAAAGGGGATTCGGCGTTGGCAGAAAGCACCTTTTTGAGCTTCTCGCAAGCTGCGGCGAGGCGGAATGTCGCCTTGGGATTGGACAGGACATCGATCTTGTATTTCCCTTTGAATTCCTCGGAGAAGTGTTTGACAAGGGCGTAGTCAATGTCTCGCCCGCCAACATTCCGGTCGTAGGCAGCACTTTTAACAACGAGTTGACCTTTTGAGTAGGCGATGACGGCAGCAGACAAGCTGGAGTGGCCAACATCAACAAAGACGACGTGTCGAGGGTTTTCTGGCTCCGGCAGATCGGATTTGGTGATTCCGTAGCCGAGGGCCACGGCGGTCGTGTCGTTGATAAGCCGCAGGGGATTGAGCCCAGCAATTGCGGCAGCATCGAGGAGGGCCCGCCGCTGGATATCGGTGTACCAACCTGGGACCGCGAGCACGACATCTGTGACACCGGTCTTGAGCTCATTGGCGGCAATGTCGCGTAATTTGCCAAGGTACATGGCCACGAGCTGGGTCGCAGAGAACGACTGCCTCTCTCCGACATAATTTACCTGTGAATTGACGTTGGTGTAAATTTTGAAAGAGAATAACTGCGACGGACCTCCACACCGACAGTGCCCTGGACATCGACAAGGGTTGCGTTTATGAACTTCTTTTCAATCTCCTGGACTTCGGGGTCGCCAAGGGTCCGCCCGATTAACCGCTTCAAGGACCCAATGGTATTCTTGAAGTTGGAGGTCTCTTGGGTCTTTGCCGACTCGCCAATCGATCGTTGTTTGGGGCCAAAGGCGACCAGAGATCTGAAGAATGCAAATAAGACTACAAAAAAAAATACGAATGTGGCACAACACACGGTGTAGCGCGATTTGAGACTTCATTGGTGATGATATCGATGCCTCGGTGTCTCGCGACGCCGATCTGGATGCAAGGAAAGGTCAGAGCTGGGGAACGAGAAGAACAAGGAGCATACTTTGCTGTGAAGAGATCCGAAATCGATACCGACGACGGCCATTAGAGAGAAAGAAAGTAGAGGAAGAAGTGCAAGTCTAAGCAAGGTAAACGCGAGGCTGTCAAAAAACTTTTGGCGGCCTAATATGGCAAGCGAATGATCTCGAACTTTCCAAAGCTTTCTGCCACCTTCCAGTCTTACAGATTGCAATGAAACAGGTCATAGAAATAATTTTCAACGATTCTGCGAGCATAGCTTCACTGTGGGGCAGCTGGTCGAATTTATTTCAAAGAAAACAATTTTTAAGAAATTGATGACGATAAGGTAGTACTTTAAATTCACTTTGAATTTTCTCCAAGTGGTTAAAATCGGTTTAAGTTCACCGTACGTTCACCGTCTTCAAACTCACAGGGTCGTCAACATTATTGGTGTCTCTCACCGACGTAAAACCGGGTTTACGGTGACCGTTTAGCAGCCAGCAACAACCGGCTATCATATGTGCACACAGTGTGCACACCCACCCCAATATGGAGGTAAGTATGTATAGTGTTGGAGCCCTGCCGGACAGTGCCAGTGATTCTTCCTTTCTTCAAAACCACGGCGGTCAGGTAGAGCCTCCTCTGCATGTCTGCAGCCCTCGCCTTGGAGCTCGAGGTGCTCGCCGACCTCAGGATAACCCGCTACGTTAGCGGTGAGTCCACCGCTTACCGTTACCTCACCCAGTCCCAATTCGGACGCGCTGCTTAGCCGCTGGACTGGTGGTGCGCTTCCAGAAGCAAACCCCGCGTTTGCCTCTCAGTATTTATCGTTTAGATCCTTCTCTATGACCACGTTCTTTCTCTCTCAGATGAGGTCCGCTTCATCTGGTCCGCCCGAGTTACATCCAGCAAAGTTCTTTTTCTGGCGCTACGATACCTGGTCGTGAGCCGTTTGCTCTTATACCGCAAATTCTGCTATAGAATCTGATTCCGTTCGCTAGCCATGTGTGATGCTGTTTCACACTGTTCGTGAGTGGTAATCCCCACGCAAGTTCCTGGACTGCATACCCATACAGAACTTGCTGGACTTTCTAACGTCCACCTTTCCGATCAAGTACGCTCCACTTTCTTCATGCTGTGCCGATACTTCACTGGTTCCTAGTTGTAAGCCCTCTTACTCGGGAGTCTCTGTCCTCGCTGAACTTGATTAGCTGCAAAGTCTGGATGACCCTTGCGGTTTGTAATTCCATTCCTTTTCTGCGCCTCAACTGAAAGAATATATATGTATACAGGTGCTTGTGGGTTGGCTTACTCTCGCAATCAACAACTGTACGCGAGCTGCCAATTCTGAGCTCTGTCTCGCCTAAAATGTTTTGACAGGGCTAGTCCTCCTACGTCTCTGGGTTCTTTGGGGTGCGGATCTCCATTTTTTTCCCGCTAATTGGCTAAACCTCCGTCAAGACCGCCACCGTACATTTATTGTATGCACCCTTCTCATCTTCATCGCCTTGCAGACAACGACTGTGGTCTTGGCATGGATTGGCGTGGCCAACATGATGCGTCCGTGTTTATCTTGTATTGTTAATCCTGGTCAAACCAATAACCGGCAGCGTCAATGGCCTTCCAACCGGAGCTCCACCTATGTTCGTTTACTTACCCACCCAAGTATGCGGTCGTCTGGATCCCAGGAGTACGTCATTGAACATAATCCGGAAGTCAGTGCTAAACATATCGCAGCTATCATTCGAGCTTATGGTGCTTTCGGGCATGGGGTGGAAGGTCCTAAACCATCCACAAACGTTGAAGACACTCCATGGTGATGGATATATATTCTTCCTTGTGCGCTACTTTCTCGACTCACCAGTCTTTGTGTTAAATGAAATACCAACAGTGTCTATCTGGCAAGTATTATGTATTGGAAACGGGCTAGCCCTCCCACTCACCGAATCATTAGCGGTCAGCCTGACGAACACGATCATCTTCTTTACCGTTCGGGTATGCCGGTCACATCGCGAGACGTTTGTGTAAAACAAGCTCATTTCTTATTCAATCACAGACTACCCTGACTTTTGTCACGCTTTTGTGCGTGTCTCGACGAGGGTCCGAAACTTGACCGTTGATGATCCTTTTCTTGGGCAGCTTCATGTGGTGTTTTACGACGACGACAACGTGCCGCATGATCCTGAGCCTGCGCCACTCGGCGGACGGCGGACGGCTGGACTTCGAGCCAAGCGATACGGATGGGTCGGACATTTCGCACGAAACTCAATTCACGGACGTCACTCATCGACGACGACGGCAGCTTATCGAGCTCAGGAGGATTACTCGTCTGCATTCATAGCACGCATACCGCGAGCACTTCATGGACAACGGGTGCTCAAGAATCATGACACTAATATCTAATGTGTGAATAAACTGTGTAACTATATACTGTATGTATTAGCCACTTCTCGAGCGACCACCGTGGTGGCGACTCGCTGAACTTTGTTGTTAGAGACTGACACGGCGTCTTGACCGCAAACATTTATCTTACTAATCACTACACTTACCATATTGGTGCAGTGAGACAACCCCTAACGGTTCTCTCACTGTACCAGGTATGACCTTATGCATTCCTCCTATGTACTTGTATCTAACGGTTCTCTCACTGTACCAGAACATTATATTATTTGTTTAAGAGGTTATGGGCCTCCGAGTCGCTGTGCTATAAACAAAATTCATTGCGCAAAGACGACCCGATTGACTACTCGACCTCGACCCGAGCTCTGACTTTCTCATCCACATCCCATCCATATCACCACCTTCAAGCCCCAGAATGACGAACATTCAGAACACTACCACCGACAAGGAGAAAGAATGGAAGGGAATAAAGCTTACCCCTATAAAGGAAGAGGAAGACGGCTCGAACAACTACAGCGAGTTCAAGCAGAAATCCTTACTCGATCTTGATGCCGCCGGCTACTTGCAATTTGTCGACGGCCCTGACTACAAACCTCCATCCATTCCCGAGCTCAGACCAAGCCAGCAGGTCCAGGGCTTGGACAGCACTGGAGCCACCGTCACAATCACCGTGCCCGGGAATGAAGGTCTTGTGGCAACTGCCAAAAAGCAGGCCGAAGCGTGGCTTGCTGGCGACAAGAAAGCTCATGCCGTCATTGTCAAGGCGGTCCCAGTGGAGAAACTGTATGTCGTTCGAGACTGCAAGTCAGCTCACGAGGCATGGGTGGCTCTCAAGAACGAGTACGAACCGGCAAATGCCCTCACTGCTGTCACCATTAAACAGCAGATTATCGGGCATCAATGCGCCGCTCACGACGATCCTGTTCGCTGGCGTCAGATCATGGTCCAGCTATACCAGAAGCTGCGAGATGCCGACATCACCATGATGCCCGACACCGAGTTCGCCAAACATCTGGTCACCCTCATGACACCAGCCAACGAGTGGCGTTACTGCCGCGATTCACTTCGCGACAAGGTGCGGCAAGGCGAGATCATGGGAAAGCCGCTTTCGTCTGCCGCAGTTCTTCAGCGCCTGAAGCATGAAGAAGTTGAGATGAAAATCGCACCTTCGATTGTGTCAATCAATGCGCTGGTCACTGGGAAAGGAAAGGGCCGCGACGCAGGAGATGCTGTTCCAAGTGCCTACGCAGCCGAGTCATCCAACCAGGCCAGTCGTAAGAATGACAAGACTCACCAACGGCAGAGCAAGCGTCCGATACCCTACAATGGCCAGCAACGTTCTGCGCCGCGTATGTGCGAGAATGTGTATTGCGAGACCCCAGTGGGCCATGTCAAGGCCGACTGCTTCTCGTATGGAGGTGGAAAGGCAGGAAAGTACCCTCAGAATTTCCGCGGCCGGAAAGACATCCACCTCGCACCAGAAGCAAGAATTGCTGCGCGCAGGAAGCAGGCCATAGAGGGTGCTGGGAATCGTTTCGCAGGGCTGGCCGACTACACGGAGGACACAGAGGACGACGTCGAGCAAGTTATCGGCAGCGTGGCGGACGGATTTGCGTTCATGATGACATTGCCAGAGGAAGATGAGGATGATGAGATAGCGATTGACGAAGAAATCCGGGTCAACGCAATAGTTTGCAGCGCCACCACTGAACAGGATGACTCTGTCCACCATGACACTGGAGCATCGCGCCACATCTTCCACAATCGCAAGGTCTTCCACGAGTACGCTCCGTTCGAGTCTCCGCTAACTGTGCAAGGCTTTGGTACAAGCCTGACAACTCAAGCATTTGGGAAGGGCAAGATAGTGATAAAGTCGGCGTACGACGGAGTCTCCAGAAACTTCTCGATGTCGAATGCACTTCATATCCCAACTGCGAGGTGCAACCTCATTTCAGGATCGCGCCTAGACCGAAAAGGAGTCAGCACGCAGACAGGCAATGGCAAAATCACGTACTTCAATGCTGCCAGTGTCCCGTTTGCCACGGGGACCATTGTTAGAGACTTGTATAGGATGGACGTCGAGTTGTTGGAGGCCAACGAGGCGGAAGCAGATGCAGAGTTGATCGCCGCGATGGCTCCGGAAACAACCCCGGAGTTGATTGCCGCGATGGTTCCCTCGGTCACGGCGCTTTTCGGCTCAGAGAACGAGAATGAAGAAAACAAGAAGTTGGGTTTTTCCACCGTCTAGTGGGCCACATAGACGTTAAAGGGCTGGAGCGCGCCACCACCGGACTGCCGATCGACAGCGTCCACGTCAAGAATTGCCGCGTATGTGCTCTGGCCAATATCAAGCGGCTTAAATTTCCTCGCAAAGCTTCAAATCGTGCCGACCGCCCCCTCTTCCGTGTCCACTGTGATATATGTGGACCCTTACCCATCGGATATGGTGGTTTTCAGTTTTTCATCACATTCATTGACGACTCATGCCGCTTTATCGCCATATACTTCCTTAAACTCAAATCCGACGCGCTTAAATGCTTCCACGAGTTCCGGACTGCCGCCGAGAAATTCCTTGGCTATCCCATTATATTCCTACGAATCGACAACGCCCCCGAGCTCATCTATGGCCAATTCGAGGTCTACTGCAAGGAACACGGGATCACGTACGAGCGCACTATTCCGGACGCGTCCCAGCAGAATGGCGTTGCTGAACGCGCCAACCAAATCATCGAACGGATGAGCCGTGCGATGCTGGTAGACGCCAGCCTCACCTTCTGGTTCTGGCCATTGGCTGCGCAGGCTGCCGTGCACATTAAGAACCGTGTGCCGCATGCTTCAAACCCGCAAAATGCGACTCCATTCGAAGGCTGGTTCAAGCGCAAGCCTGATCTATCCCACCTTCGGCCCTTTGGTGCACTCGTCACGTCGAGAAAGACCAATTCGACTGAGCTTATGAAGCTGGAGCCCAGAGGTGAAGAAGGTCGATTCGTTGGGTATGCGCGTGATTCCAGAGGTTATCTCATCTGGTTTCCACACTCGAGATCCATCCGTCCCCGTCGCGATGTCGAATTTCATGGTTTCCCCAACTTCCTCCCTTCCCCACCACTCTCTGACATCCTTTGGGACGACATACCGATGGACCTTGAACCACGCTTCCGTGATTCGGCAGATCGTATAGTCCTGGAGCAAGACTCCAATCCTGCCTCTGAGCATAACCCCGCCATTGAGCGTAACACCGCCATCGAGCATAACCCCGCCGCTGAGCGTAACCCTGCCTCCGAGCATAACGAGTATGTTTCGCACTGCTCTGGTCTTTGTACCATCACTTACCTGTTTAACCAGGTCGTTCCGCGAGAACATATCTTCCATTGAGAATAATACACGCCATCGAGCGGTTGATGAGTACGTGATAACACGACTCTGACGGTTAACAACCGGTCTAAAATAATTGTTCGTCCAGTGTGGACGTCGAGATGGAAGATGTTACCATCGACGACACGCCCCTCGCAAACCGTCGTACCCCGCGTGTCAGGCGCATACCAGCGCGTTTCATTATTGACCACGTCGGTACCTCGGATGAGGGGGGGGAGGATCTCTTACGGTCCATCCTCGAGTCCGACGACGAAGAGCTCGAGATCGAATGTGATGATGGCGATTTCGCCAAGCTTGCCCAATGCTTCGTTGAGGCTGAAGTCGCTTTTGTGGGAGCAGCGCTTACTGATCCCATTGACGATCCGGACGCGAAAGACCCCAAAACACTCCAGGAAGCCAAGTCATCCATATACTGGACATACTGGCTGGCCGCTATTTACGAGGAGCTAGAGTCACTCAAGGCGAAGGGTGTATACGACGAGGTCAATGAGTTGCCCCCCGGCCGAAAGGCTGTCGAGTCGAAATGGGTCCTGCACATCAAACGCGATCGCGAGGGACTCATTTCCAGATTCAAGGCACGTCTCGTCGCGAAGGGTTTTACCCAAATCCCGGGTCAGGACTTCAATTATACGTTCGCACCGGTAGCTCGATGGGAATCTATTCGCCTCGTACTCGCTCTAGCCGCTGACCACGACATGGTCCTGCGCCAAGTCGACGTCAAAACAGCCTTCCTCAACGGGCCACTTGATGAAGAGATTTACATGCGCAAACCGGCCATTGTGGGCAACGGGTACTGGAGACTATTGAAGGGTCTGTACGGCTTGAAGCAGGCGGGCCGACAGTGGTACCTGGAGCTCAACGCGCGTCTCGAAGCGATTGGGTTCAAGCGGACTGAGTCGGACTGGAGCGTATACCGCCGCGTCGAAGGCACTGCACACACCATCGTCACCACGAGCGTTGATGACATGCTCATCGCATCGAGCTCGACGACCGAGTCGGATGAGGTTGTTACAGCCCTGGCATCCCAATTTGAGATCGTGGATAACGGCGAGCCCAAACTGCACCTTGGGTGCTCTCTGGAGCGGAACCGTACTGCCCGCACCGTGCGACTTGATCAAAAATCGTACACGGAGTCTATTCTGCGCGAGTTTGGCTACGACAAATGCAACTCGGTCTCGACACCCATGGATCCCAGAGCACGGTTGTCACCAGCAACTGCTGAAGATGTCGCGAAGGCTAAGGACTTTCCTTATGCCGCTGTTGTGGGCAAGTGCATGTACTTGTCGACCTGCTCGCGTGCAGACATCGCGTACACGGTGCGGGAGCTGGCCAGATTCATGGCAAACTATGGACCAGCACATGTTGCAGCGGCGAAGCATCTCCTCCGTTATCTCAAGGGTACAGCCTCGTATGGTATCACCCTCGGAGGCTCCGAAACGACGCAGCCATTATTCAAGGCGCTCACTGACTCCGACTGGGGAATGGGTGACACTCGCAAGTCGGTGTCGGGCTTTCTCATCATGATGGGGGAGTCGCCACTCTCTTGGAGCTCCAAGCAACAAGCAGTGGTTGCTCTTTCCTCCTGCGAAGCTGAGTACCTCGCTACAACTCATTGCGCGCGCGATGTTTTGTGGTTCCGCAACCTTTTTGCAGAGCTTGGCTTCGCGCAGACCCAGCCAACCAGCTTGTTTTGCGACAACCAAGGCACCGTTGCGTGCACTCACGATCCTCACGCGCACTCCAAGATGAAGCACATTGCCATCCGCGAGCACTTCATTCGGGACTGTGTGATGAAGCGGCTCATTGACGTTATACATGTCTCCGGCAAGGAGAACATCGCCGACCTCCTTACCAAGCCTCTTCACCGTGTACTTCACACTCGTTGGATCAAGTTGTTGCGACTAGACGCCAGTCAAGGGGGGGTGTTAGAGACTGACACGGCGTCTTGACCGCAAACATTTATCTTACTAATCACTACACTTACCATATTGGTGCAGTGAGACAACCCCTAACGGTTCTCTCACTGTACCAGGTATGACCTTATGCATTCCTCCTATGTACTTGTACGTGTCCTTTAGGCCAATGCTTCGCATGGCAATACGAGTCCTAGTCCGGTCTTGTCCTTCGGACCTTTAATCGGAGTTTCAAAAATAGCTTTTCACGTCATCCTAATTACGTATACTCAAAATCCCACCTACCCGCCCGTAGGCAAGTGCTGCCAAAAGTGGACCGATCCTGATGTGGACGGATCTGGCCCGAAAAAAAGCCAAATGTCTCATACGTATGCAGACGGACTGCTTGGAAAAGGGTGTGTATGATCACAGCTCCATACAGAAACTCTGTTTGCATGTTGATGTCCAATCCTGGTGCAGACAGATCCACCCCACACACCGATTTTTTTCACAATTCTAAAGACAAAAAAAGGACCTGAAAAATCCTGTGGGCCATCTATGACCCCGGAAATATACCTTCTCGGGCGGAAATGTTTGATCTGTTATGCGGACAAATGGCCCCAAAACAAGAGCAACTGATCCCAGTGCAGACGGATTCGGCGCTAAAAGACATGTACGGAAACGACCAAAATCCAGTTTTCGGATCGGACCTCTTTCGGTTAGTGCTGGCCATAAATACGATACGCCAAAATATATTTTGAATATATTTGAATACATACAAATACAATACAGCCAGGACCTCCACCAGAATATGAATACAATATGATATGGATATAATACAATACGTGTCCCATCGTATTCAAATATAATACTCTGAAGTTGGCTTTTGCCGCCTTCAGGCCTCCGCCGGGACACATTGGATCAATGCATTCTGGCGGCAGGCCTGCAAGCCGAGTCTGATCTGCACTGACCACCGCTGGTCCGGCCTCGGCTTCAATCAATCAATCAGGTGGTGGGATCAAAAGTTGTGATCGGGGGTTTGAAACACTGACTATCTATAGTGGCTACCTGCTGGTCCCCAAAGAACCAATTCATACATTAGGAGGGGTGTACAAGGACCTTCCGACACTCTGGTAAAGTTTTGGTCCAGTGTGAGCCTCCTTTTCTCTGACTGCACATCAGGAAAAAAACCCATGTCTGGGTAGAGCCCAGTAGCGCAAGTAGTCAGGGTAGCTGGGTAGACAGGTCCCCCCGGTGGGAGAACCCGGTAGCAGCCCCGCTAAAGCCTGGTAGCAACCAGTAGATTTGGCACAGGCTCTCAGTAGCAGTAAGGTAGCAGCAAGGTAGCTCATATAGTTTCAAGATAGTCCGATCTGGTTGCTCGAAACAATCGAAATAGCAGAAAAGAATTTTATTCAGCATACAGAATACATACGACTAACTAAGATACTTCCACGCTTGCATCGAGACCACGCACACCAAACCCCCCCCCCCCCCCATGAGCACGCTGTATGCACTATCGGCGACGACCGTGCTGTGCCACTTCTTCAAGACGACGGGGACGGCCACGCGCAATGTTGCGCGCATCGGCGCATAGAGGCTCAGTTACGGTGTTTGTGGGTGCCCAAAAGAATTACAAAAAATACGCCCAAAAAGGAAAGAGGAAAGAAGAAGAAACGAGAAATTCAGGGAGATTTCAGCCCTGATGCTTGCATAGTCTCCGAAACTTCTCCATCCTCATGTAGAACAATTGGAGTGCATTGATTCAAAGAAAGTTGGTGGCTGGGTGGCCCGGTGTAGATAAAAAAATGTGTCAAGAACGAGAGATAGAAACTCACTGCAGTGATTCAGCCCTCCAACTCCCGTGGTTTCCGATCTACTTACAACTCATCCTGGAACTGCCAACACAGGACAGTCCATTGAGAAAGAGTATTAATTGCAGGGAAGAAATCTTCAGAGAGAGTGGTTAGACTTGATGAGAAATGTTGTTTCCAATTTGAACTCGCTCAGAATCTGTTCAGAGTCATCCCGAACCTATGAAATGGCACCAAAAAAAATATTTGGATCGCAATGACAACGACTGGCTGCAGAATGGGTAAAATCCCTTATTACATGATTATTGCGAGATTTAGGGACAATAAAAATCACTTGGGCAGTCTATAGGTACCACAGGATCACAGAATTATTTTAGCAACTTATGAAGGGTTAGTATGTGCAGTATTGAGTACTCAGGGAATAAAATGAACGACGAGTGCGTGTCGGAACTCTCCGTTCTCACGTCTGGCACGTGAATTATTTCCTTATCTGCTTGCAATTTAACCACATCTGGCTTCACCCTTTTAAGGGTGAAACCGTTTTGGGTTTCACCCTTTTAAGGAAATTTGATGCCACAAACACCAGAACCGCGCCCATCGAGCATATGAGAACGGACGGCGTGATGTTCTTGCGTGTGTGCATGCTGCGGTGGGGCATCTGTGTTCGCTTTGGAGAAGCATGTGGGAGGCTGATCGTTCATATGTTGTCCTGCTCGGGAGCTTGAGCGATTAGTGTCGTCACTGGCGGCCGCATCGCCGAAAGACTCAAGAGCGAGGGCGTGTTATCATCGTACCTGCGGTCACTAAATATTAACTACGCACGAAGAGAAATGTTAGTAACATATCTATTCAAATGAACATCACTCACCAGAAAGGTGGAGATCGGGAACGCTGGTTAATAAATGAGTTGCTATGACAGCGCACAAAGCATGAGAAGGTGGCTGTACCGCGGAAGGATAGGCGGGGGCATGGAGGTTTTGGACGTTGAGAGAACAGAAGCCTCGGAAGTCTTGCACGAGAATCAGATCTTGAATAATTGCGTCCTTGAGATATGGAAGGAATCTTGATGAGTCTTGAAGCCTTTAAATCTCATGTGCGCGAGTGGTAGGATCTGTACAGGACCGAGAAATTTTGCGTGGGGATGGCTTGCAGAAGGGCCGACGAGTATCAAGACAGGAAGGATGGTACAGCTGGGGAATGGGAGACGTAGAGCAAGGCTGAATTGCGGGCTTAGACAAGAACTGCCGCCAGAAGAGGGAGCGAGTGGTGGGGGAAAGGAAGAAAGAACGATCAACGAGCGACGTGTTTGACCCCAAACATCACGCAATCCTGCACGTGCCGGCGGAGTTTGAAACGACTTGGAACATTTTCAAAAAACCTAGAACTGAAAATCTTTGGAGTGTCTGCTCGTGCCAAAGAGATACGATGTTCGTCTGCTGGAAACCTCTGCCAACCTTTTTGAAACCCCCGGCGACTTGAGAATGTTTTATTTTAAGACTTCGCTATCAGCCGCTACTGATCCGTTGATGATGGGCTACTGCGCGCTACCAACGTTTGGCGTGAAGGCTACTGGCGCTACTGAATACTACCGGACTTCTGTAATGTGCTACTGGCACTACCCATTTCTCGCTATCTACTCGGCCAAAACTTTTTTCCTGATGCAGGTGGCTCAGAATATATTTGAATATATTCATATCGTATTCATATTCAGGCCGTTGAATATGAATACGATACACTAAGAATACGATACGGGCCCGTGGGGGTGAATACGATATGAATATGAATATAATATGCCATTTGCCGTATCGTATTCATATTTGGCCAGCACTACTTTCCGTATTGTCTTCATACTCTTGCATAGATATGGCGCACAATTTTTCTGACTCGCTTATGTTATTCAACCAAGGATTAGAGTCTGGTCTTCAAGTGGAACAGGATGGCATTTAGAGTAGTACTTTTGCATCACCGTATTGAAATACGGATCACTCGAAAATACGACCAAGTTGTCCCATATTTTGCCACACAGTTGGCGGGGGGACCATGTTCTTTCAACCCCACCCAACTAGAGACCAGTCTTTGAACTTTCCCTTGAATGTACATGATCTTCATGCCGTGATGCCGTCGTAGACATCTTGTTCATTGTCAACAGTCGAACTGGTGAAGTGTGAAGTCGTTGCTGAGTGGTACATTAATTCCCTTATTTTCATTTTGATGTTCACGTTGGCTTAGCTTCCCATATACTTATGCGCAAGTCGTTTATATCCATTGATATTATCAGCAGTTCGGGAATGTCGTGGACCTCTTCTCAACCTCTGTTCTGAGGTATTCTGCCTGCAATCAGGACAGAAATTCATATATCTATTGAAATGAAAGTGCAGCTATGCTGTTCAAATTGTATAAAAGTTCCCGCCCCCGCAAAGTACTGTTTACCGCGCGGCAAGTATTGAAAATCACGTTGATGATGCGCATGGAATTTTGGTGGGGTGCCAGCACAAAAAGTAGTATTTCATTGATATCAGTTTTTGTCAAAACCCCCTGTAAGGCTCCAACCATTTCCGTTTGAAAACGGTTTCGAACAGTAAAAACCGTTTTTATTTCCGTTTCGTTTGCGAGGATGAGCAAACGGTTCGGGAAACAGTTTGGAAACGGTAACCGTGGCAGTAGATTTTCTACCCTCCAATGACCATATATTGCTGCTGGTGTGCAACCCCCATTGGTGTTGAACCAAAACTCCTGCCCAGAGTTCACCCAGATGTCAAAACAATCGTTTGGTCAGACAACGGGAAGAATCCCGATCACGGATCATTTCCCGGAAGACTCCGACCAACCTCCGAGACCATCCGATGCTGCAATTGGTGGTTGTGCAGACAGTGTGCAGACCTCCAAGAACTACTTGGGCAACATGTAGGACAAGCTGGCCCCCTGAGAACCAATCTATAAGCCCTAAACTCAACACTACCTGAAATTACCGTTCGGTAACCGTTTGTAACGGTTTCCATTCTGTTTCTGTTTTGTTTTCCCAAATCCGCAAACGGAAACGGAACGGTTGGAGCCTTAACCCCCCACGATAATTTACTTACCTGGCACAGTTTCTAAGGTGTGCTTGAGCTCGGTTTTAAAACTTTGGGCGCACGGAAAGTCAGGTTCGGGCATTTCGGGGATACCGGATTGGGACTCAACATTTGCCACAATCTCGCCCCAAGCGGCTGCATTTGTGCCTTGCTGTATGGTTCAGTCAGGTCATGGAAACATGACTAGGACATTCTGAGCAGATTTTCCGAGATTTCATGAAACTCAGCTACTCTTCTCGCCCCGCTGGCGCTTCTCCTCAACCTGGACTTGAAAGAGCTGTAACTAAGGTTCAGGTAAGTTTATGTGTACTCTGACCCTCCTCCAAAAGTTTCCACCAGTTCCTGTTCTGCTGCTGCCAAGCACTTGAAAGCCATCCTACGCAGCAATGCACGTGGACCGGATGACACGACAGAGGAGGCTCACGTGCACGCACGCACACTTTTAAAGTGATCTGTCAAAATTGCGATGTCTTACTAACGCAGCCAACGGTGTCAATACAGTCGTATCCACAGCTCCAGTTCATAATGTCCCAAATTAGGCCCATCAGGCTTTGGCGAGTAAGGAGGGGCACAGATGTCGTAGCTGGTGCGTTGCCTCGCATTTTGTTGCTCGGATTGGTTTTTTCAGGCTTGTCAGCCTTTCTCTGTGACTGACATTTTTTTTGGATCCATTCACTGTACAGTCTGTACTTCATGACACTTGCATCGTCGCCCGCCGACTTCCATTTCAATGCCGCGTGGAAGTGTTCTGGGTGTTTGTATGCAGTACCTTTCCATTTTCGGTAGGAATCTATAGACTCGGACCAGTCGCAATTCTGAAAACCGAGAGATTGATGATAGTCAATCAACCAGAACGACTGTCTTCGATCTTCGAGGATTTGAACTAGTTCGAGTCTAAGGAATCTATAAGTTGACCTCGGTATATTCCAGCGACAGATCTCGGCAACCACCCTTCGTATCACAGAGTCAACGCACAACCTTGTAACAGAGTTAGACCCTATGACAAGGCCACAGGTGTTCTCGAATGATACGCTTTGGCACGGGATATTGAAAAAAGCAACATCTGAGAGAACAGGCAGCGTTTGAAGAGGAGTCAAAAGTTGTCAAAACCTGTGAAAGAGTTATCTGTAAGCAGGTCAGAGACGTGTTCAAGACCGCTACACCAAAAGGGAGATAATTGATGAGATAGTACTCATCAACTGCGTGCCTATATAAGCACATGGTATTGTTGTAATCGGGCATGATTACATTATCGACCGAATTAACAATGCGAAGGTGAGCGAAGGCAGGGACATCAAGTAAATAGGGAGGGAAGTATCACCCATGTTGGCCGCAGTGAGGCCGTAACGAAGCGTAAAGTGCTGCAAGAAAGAGGTAGGGTGAAGGCGGAAGAAGGTGTGAGCAGAAAGGAAAACCTGGCAGTTATCGGCAGATATGGAGAGAGATGCAAGGTGATGCACGGAGTCACGGAAAGGTCGAAGTAGCGAGCGTACAAAGGTAGACACCGAGCGGGTACCACCCTCACGCTGATACTGAGGAAGGTTGCCGAAATTGACATGCAAATGAAGCAGGCACGAGCCAGTGAGGCCGAGATGATGAACGTGTGCGCCAGAGCAATCCTGAAAATTAACGAAGAAGCAGGACCAAAATTCAGGATGCCGCTAAAAAAATGCATCCACTCGCTAGAGGTCTGGAAAATATGCAGGCACCCCAGGGCTATTCATTGGCCTCGAACGAAGAAGGATACACCCAAAAAATGAGGTGAACTACGTCGCTGGGCAACAAGGATAAAGACGAAGACTCGACGGGCATATCAGAAGCCTGGCTCAGACATTAGACAATGATTATGTGCATAGTCAATAAAATAAAATAACAAACTAAAGACAGAAAGGAAGACGAGAAACCAAATTAGAATAAAAGCGCTCAAAGCAGAATATTAGACAAATACTAGAGAATCACTGTCAGAGTCTGAGCTAGTGATGTCCTGGCTTTGGCTTTGGCTTGGCCTC
This sequence comes from Mycena galericulata, assembly GCA_029289565.1. Taxonomy (NCBI): domain Eukaryota; kingdom Fungi; phylum Basidiomycota; class Agaricomycetes; order Agaricales; family Mycenaceae; genus Mycena; species Mycena galericulata. The sequence continues at coordinate 61,251 of JARKIA010000461.1, forward strand.
GGAAAATCTCAAGCCAGGCCAGGGCCAAACCTTTGGCTTTGGCCTAGCTTTGGCTTGGCTTGGCCTGAGCCATGGCTTTTGGCAGGGAAATCAGCTTGAATTTGGCTTTGGCCCGGATAAATCCCAGGCCAGACCAAAGCCAACCCCAGCCAAAGCCAAGCCAAAAAGCTATGGCTTTTTGGCCTGAGGCCAAAGCCAGAACATCAGACTAGCGTGAGCACGTGCCACTTCAAAGGCAAAACACTGAATGATGAATCCGAATCACATCTCATGCAACCTAAGCACGTGCACATCAATGGCTAAACCAAACAAACAACGACAACTTCAAGCTCAAAACACTGAAAACTGTCAAAAATTTTAGCGGAGCTTGGGGTCACAAGACGAGTCCTAAAAATATTTAGGACTCGTAATCTAACGGTTCTCTCACTGTACCAGAACATTATATTATTTGTTTAAGATTTGTGCAGCATTGACACGACGTCCACGGTAAGAGTTCAGTAGAAGATTGTCCCCAAGAGTAAAGCAGCCCTCTCGCAGGTGTCTAGGAGCGCAAGACCAGCAGAATTGAACTGACAAGAAATTGAGATATGGCATCACAGCGGGATCTTATCTATGCGTTCCCGATTTGGGAATGTTGGAAATGCCAGTGCGGCGCGTGGTGCCGTTTCAAACGTCCAACTTGGAGGCTCGCAGTCGACGTCTAAGGCGCTTCGGCATCCATCTCGCTGCTTCATCGTATCCTCTCCTTTGACCGCTCTCGACGTTTGGGACTCTTTCCGCTCGCATTGCATCCACAAGGTGTCCCTGGCCGCGCAATAGGGTTGCCATTCAGTCAACATGCCTGCTCCCCGCCCATCGGAGAGTGCGGAGGCGGCTCGTGCGGCTGCTCAGCAAGCTGAATTCAACGAAAAGAAGTGGGTATGGGTTCCCGACGTTGACCATGGCTACCTTGCGGGTTGGGTCAACAAGGAGGAGGGAGACTTTGGGGAAGTCATAATGGCTGCTGGGGGCGATGTATGTCGCGTTTCTTTCAAAAATAAACCCATCCTGACTCTTTATACTAAGTTCCGAACGGTTCCTCTCTATGCTCTATCCAAAATGAACCCGCCCAAATTTGACCGCGTCGAAGATATTGCGGATCTTACATTCCTCAACGAAGCCAGCGTCGTCAACAATCTCCGCTTGCGGTTTGGCTCAGGTGCCATATATGTCAGTCCCCGCCGATTTTCTGGACGCGTGCTGATGCAGTTACTGCAGACATATTCCGGCTTATTCTTAGTCGCCATTAATCCCTACCAGAGTTTGCCACTATACTCAGACGCCATCGTGCAACAATATCGTAATAAACGAAGGGATGAGAATCCCCCTCATATATTCGCAGTCGCCGAAAGAGCATGGGTCAACATGGGCGAAGAAAGGGAAAACCAGAGTATACTAATAACGTCCGCCCAACTCTATCTGATTCACGTTTGTTTTGTTCACACTATCTTCAGAGGCGAATCCGGGGCTGGAAAGACAGAAAGTACCAAGAAAGTCATTCAGTACCTGGCAGCTATCGCCACAGATGTTCACCCATCACATTCTCGCTCACCAACTATCGGATCATCGACAACGATGCCCAACACTGGTCTCCCTCGCAGCGACTCGTTCAGGAGGGGACATACCATCTCCCCATCAGTGTCCAGCGGCAGCGGCAGCCACCTGACTGCCAGAGGTCGTTTGGGCCTTCTAGAACGTCAAATACTACAAGCGAATCCCATATTGGAGGCATTTGGCAACGCGCAAACGCAGCGCAACAACAACTCTAGTCGATTCGGAAAATTCGTCCGGATTACTTTTGCGCCCGATGGCAGCATCGCCGGGGCCAATATAGATTGGTATTTGCTCGAGAAGAGCCGGGTTGTCGTTAGGAGTGAAGCCGAGCGGAGCTTCCACGTCTTCTACCAGTTGATGGCGGGAGGTGGCTCCTTGAAAGGTGAGTCGTGGTTTTACCCTGAAGTTGCGGTTCCTGACCAGGTCATAGAAAATCTCCTGCTTGGGGGAGGATTAGAGAATTATGAATATCTAAACAAGAGCAGACGGGAAGTAGATGGTGTGGACGATAAAGAGGAGTGGGTGGTCTTGAAGGTGAGTTTACTAGCCAAACTGCTTCACTTCGAACGTGGAACCCACATGCTGGAAAGGGCGCACTTGATACCGTCGGCTTCACCCCCGCCGAGCAATTCGATCTTTTCCGTATCGTTGCCGCCATTTTGCACATCGGCAACATAGAGATTACATCTACGAGAGCCGACGATGCTGTCATGCCCGACCCGTCCCAGGCCGAACGGGTTTGCCATTTGTTGGGGATACCCGTCGCGGAATTCCAACGAGGTGTTTTACGCCCGCGCACACTTGCCGGCCGGGAATGGGTCTCCCAAGCGCGTACCAAGCAACAGGCGATTGAGGAGCTGGGCGCTCTATGCAAGACCCTATACGAGAAATCATTTGGGGCCATCGTGGACCGAATCAATGTCGCGCTCGACCGGCCGTCTTCCAAATCAACGTTTATCGGTGTTCTGGATATTGCTGGTTTCGAGATATTCGAGATCAATGCGTACGAGCAGCTGCTCATCAACTACACCAACGAGAAACTCCAGCAGTTCTTCAATCACCACATGTTCGTTTTGGAGCAAGAGGAGTATGCACGGGAGGGCATCAAGTGGGAATACGTGAATTTCGGCCTTGATCTCCAACCTACCATCGATCTCATAGAGGCGAGTGGGACTGTCATCGGTGTCCTGAGCTGTTTGGACGAGGAGTGTATCATGCCTCGTGCGACGGACTTGACCTTCACGAACAAGCTTCATAGCATTTGGGCTTCCGGTCAGGAGAATGATCAGAGCCATCCTGGACGAGACAAGTACCAGCCTACGAGGTTCGAGCAGGGATTCATTATCAAACATTACGCCGCCGACGTCGAATACCACACCGCTGGATGGCTGGAAAAGAACAAAGATCCACTGAATGACAATCTCACCCGTGTTCTAGCGGCCTCTTCAGACCGATACGTTGCCTCTCTCTTCGCAGAGTACGCTGACGCTCCTGTGACATCCTCAGGGCCCGGAGGAGCGGGAAATCTCTTCACGGCCGGGAAGAAGCGTGCCATGAAGAAGGGTGCTTTCAGAACGGTCGCTCAAAGGCACAAAGAGCAACTTTCCAGCCTCATGGCCCAGCTGCAATCCACGCAGCCTCATTTCGTCCGTTGCATCGTTCCCAATTCCAACAAGAAGCCAGGGCGTTTCGATATTCCGCTCGTTTTAGACCAACTTCGGTGCAATGGTGTACTGGAGGGTATTCGGATTGCCCGCCTCGGATATCCCAATCGACTGCCTTTTGTCGAGTTTCGGCAACGTTACGAAGTGCTCACGCCGGGCATCATCCCTCGGGGCTACATGGATGGCAGGGAAGCTTGTCGTCGCATGGTCAAGACGCTTGAACTGGATGAAGCCATTTTCAAGATCGGAACGTCCAAGATTTTCTTCAAGGCGGGAGTATTGGCCGAGTTGGAAGAGCGGCGAGACATGCTCTTGTTTGAGATCTTCTCTCGCCTTCAAGCTATGGCCCGGATGTGGACAGCGAGGAGGCAGATGAGGAAGGTTTTGAACCGGGCGGTAGCCATTCGGACAATTCAACGAAACGCACGCGTGTATGGCGAGTTGAGGGAGTGGCCCTGGTGGCAATTGTATACCAAAGTACGTGAATTGGTGGCCCTCATATTTCCGCGATCTGATCGTCTTTGCCCGCCAGGTCCGTCCTCTGCTGGCTGCAACCCGTAACGACGACGAGCTTCGGAAGAAGGAAGCGGAACTGGTACTGATCAAGGAGCGCGCAGACCGCGACAAACAGGAGTTGGAAGCGCTGGAGAACCTGAAAATGACGTTGGAAGCTGAGAAGAGAAAGGTCGAGGAGGAGCTGGAGGCTGAGCGTGGTCTTGCCTTGGACAAGGATGCGCTCCTCGAGCGTAGCAAGAAACGAGAGGGCGAGCTGGAAGACGAGATCGCAGCTTTGCAGGCCGATTTGGACGAACTTGAATCTCAACGCGATAGCTTGATGCAGCTCCAAAAGAAAACCAAAGAGAAACATGAGAATCTCCGCCAAATGTTCGACCAAGCGGCCGATCACCTTGTCCGTCTGGAAACCGAGCAGAAAGAGTGGGCTGCGAGAGAGGCGGAACTCAACGCACAATTAGCGGAGGCGGAGCAGGGGGCGGACGCTATGCGGGCCGACCTGGATGAACTACGCAAAGTCGGTGAGGAGCTGAAGAATCTTGCGCTTCAACGAGAGGAAGACTTGGCCCGAGCAAAGGAGCGGACCGACATCGCCGTGAGAGAGCTCGAAGGAAAGCTTGAGGCGGAACTTCGCAACGTGTGCGTTTTGCAGATAAATACCTAAGCATGGAGCTAATTTTGTTACAGGGAGATCATTCAGCGCAAGGCGGAGGACCTGGAAGAGAATGGTCGGCAAGCCCATCAACAACTTGCGGAAATGGCCCGTACAGCCACAGAACATTCCGCCGTGATGCAGCAGAAAGACGAACGTATCGCGACTCTTTCCGAACAAGTGGCCTCCATGAAGAAACTTCACGGGGAAGCGCTGACGGAGATTCTTGCACTTCAGAACGACATCAACACCCTGGAAACTCAACTCGACGCCGAGCGGGGAGATCGGGAGATCGAGACGGAGACACGCACAAAACTGCAGGCTGAGTTGGATGAGTTACGGAAACTCATGGAAGCAAAGACGAGCGAGGCGACACGTCGTGCCGAAGTGGAGAAGAGCAAGGAGCAAGAGCTCGCGGGTTTGCGACAGGAAACCCAGAGATTGCAACATGATCTCACCGAGGGACGTCGCCAGTTGTTGGCCACGCAAAAGCAACTCAAGCTGGAGTTGGATACCTCGGTCCGCGAGCATGCTGCTTTGCAGGAGAGCCACAAGTCCCTCTCAGAGCGCGAACGGACTGCCCAGGCGGACTTGGTCAAGACTCGAGCGGCCCTGTCCGAATTGGAGCGAACGAAACGCTCGCTGGAATCTGAACTCCAGTCCTTACAGACGCGCCAGAATGACTGGGAAAGTCACCTTGCGGATGCGAGAAAAGCGAAAGAGGTAACTTGTTTTGCGATACATGCGAGGTCTATCTAATTCTTGCCCAGGCTCTGGAACGTCAGTTGGCTGTCGCTCAAGGCAAGTACCACGACATCGAAGATCTGATGCTGCAGATGGAACGAGACAAGGGCACACAGGACCGGCAACTGGAAGCCACGCGAAAGCAACTCGAGGGCGAATCCGCCAAGCGCTCGCAGTTGGAAAAAACCGCCTCCAGCCACAAGGCAGAGGTGGCCCAACTCAAGGAGCGCAACGTGCAGCTTGAGGCTGACCTGAACAAGGCTTTCTCGGATCTAAAAGCCCGGGACTTGGAGGCGAGGCAGTTTGAGTCGAAATCGAAACAGCACACCACCATCGTGGAACATGTTTATGTTCTCGAAGAAGCCAAGCGCGTGACGGATCGACAACTCGCAGACGCCCAGGCTGAGCTGCAGCAGAGCCAGGCCTACATTCGGTCGCTGGAGAAGGCTAAAATGCGCCTTGTCGGCGAAGCGGAAGACTTGGCGCGGGAGACGGAGCGCGAGCGCCTTGAGCTGCGGACGAGGGAGAAGGCGGCCAAGACGCAGGAGGACCGGATGACAAAAGCGTTGGCGGAGGCCGATCGTGTGCGCAAGGACAAGGACGGCGCGGAGCTGCAGACACGCCGCCTGCAGATCGAGCTCCAGAGCGCTCAGCGCCAGATCGAGGACCTTACGCAGAAGCTGTCGCACGCCCAGCGATCGAAGGATCAGCTGGAGACGGACCTCGATCGCCTCGCTGATGATACGGGCGAGGCGCCTGTTTCGAAGGCAAGGCGCATTGCTCAGCTAGAGGCACAGATCATCGAGGCCAAGTCCAGTCGTGTGTCTTCGCGCTACGATGGCGATAGTGGCGATTGGCGGAAGGAGAAGGAGCGCATGGAGGCCAAGCTTGCGGACATCACGAGAGCGTACGAGGCATCGGCTGCTGCGCAAGCCGAACAGCGCGCGCAGATTGGGTCTCTGCATTCGCAGGTGCGGGATCTGCGCGGGGTTTTAGACGATGCGGAGGCGGACCGAGTGCTGCTGCAGAAGGCGCGCCGCCGGTTGCAGGCCGAGTTGGAGACGATCAAGCACGACCACATCGACACGAGCCTCGACCCGGCTGACCAGGAGAAGCACCAGCTCCAGTTGAAGCAGCTCGAATTAGAGCGGTCACTGGAGGAGCAGGAGTACCGCGCCGCCAATTCGCTCGACCGGATGAAGAAGGCAGAGGCGTACGCGAATGAGTGCCAGGTCGAGCTTGGCAGGGTGCGCGTGGACAATTCGGAGCTAGACCGGTTGAACGTGAGTCGTCTGCGCATTTTGATTTTGCATGTGCAGCTTCTGAGCGTCGAAACACAGGCCAATCTGGAGAAGCAGGTCAAGGAGCTCAATGCGCGTATTGGAGAGCTCGAGTCGAAGCCTGCCAACTCGCCGCGGCCTGCCGTGCGCCGCGAGAGCCGCATAGAGGAGTTGACTAACCAGCTGCAAACGAACAAAGGGAGGCGATGAAGTAGGAGTTGAGTGAGCTGTGGCTTTTTTTTTGCGACGAAAGTAATGTCTGTTCACGCGCTAAGTTATTAATCATCTGTATTGTAGCCACTGCACTTCATCTATATTCAAATGGACCCGTCTTGTACTTAATCCGCTGTATTCTTGCGCGAATGAAGCAGAGCGTACAGTGGCGAAACAGACTAGGGTTATAGTTTCCGTCGTATCGAACGAAGGTCATATCGGGGTGAGAGCCTCCAACGCGCGTCCAGAATTCAATCTCGACCTGGCTGGTGTCAAGTACTTGGAGTCACCAGTTACATGTGTGTCGGACAGTAACCGGACTAGTGCTGCGGGAAACTTTGAATAATTGCACCCACGCCCAGGCTCTATTTCGAGAGTTGTCTCGCCGCACTCGGTGCCTAGTAGTAGTACCTTGGCCGTTGTCTTGATATTTTTGCATGAGAGAAGCGCGGAACGTATGCGTGATGGAGCGGCAGCAGTTCCAGTTTCCTTTTGCACTTGCACAACCACCTTGCGATTTTTGATTTGATCTGAACAAGTGTGTCTTGACTGCTTCAAGCAATAGTCTGTTTCAGATATACTTGTTATCGTGTCCCCGTAGGCAGATGGCTTTTACGAGTAGCCAATTCGCGTGATTGACGAGAATGCAGGGCTCCTCCTGTAATTGAGACAGGAGCATAATGCGGATAATTCCGCGAGTCTTACCTCCGCAGCAGCAACCGTCGGCAGCCATGCTCTTTTCCAAGAAGAGTATCCTCACAAAGGGCCGCAAACCCCTCCGCGCTGCAACCCGCGTCCTCAATGCTTCCTTCCCCACCGCATCCTCGGCCTTTGCCCGGTGCTGGGTTCATGGCCAGAACAAGACTTCCGCTCTTCTGAGGACCGTCAGAAACCAGGGTTTCCATCGAGTCTACTCGACAAAGGGCCCCGACCCTAATAGCAGCAGCAACTTCGACGTCGACGCCTTGCCGCTGTATCGTGCGTGCTCTATCGGCGAAGTGGAAGGAATGCTAATGTCATACAGGTAAAATAATAAATGCATGGACAGAGACCACCGTAACGTGGTACCCGATACCCATCGCCGTCGGCGCGCTGGTCCTCGTCGCAGTCCAGTATCGAAAACGGACGCGTAAGGAAGTCCACGTCGACGCCGACGGCAATGAAGTAATACGACTCAAGGGTCCATGGCAGGTGCGACGCCGGCAATACTGTCTGGAATTGCGACTGACCCAGCCATAGATCCACGTCCTCGGCGCACTCCCTTTGCGCAACATGTCGCGTCTGTGGGGGTACGTCAACTCCCTCGAGCTCCCCGTCTGGTTCAGGCCGTACGGCTTCCGCATATACGCCGTCGCCTTTGGCTGCAACCTTGACGAAATTGAGCCGGCCGACCTCAAGGCGTACCCGAGCCTCGGTGCGTTCTTCTACCGCGCGCTCAAGGCCGGCGCACGCCCCATCGCGGACGCGGCCCTCATCAGCCCCGCGGACGGCACGATACTGCACTTTGGCACGATCACGGACCTGCGCGTTGAGCAAGTCAAGGGCATAACGTACTCGCTTGACGCGCTGCTCGGCGTCGACCGTCCCGGGACCCCGTCCATCCCCGCCGTACACTCCCCGAACATGCCCGTTGTAGACGACCACGAATTCGCAAACGTGAACGGCATCGAGTACAGTTTAGACCAGCTGCTGGGTTCGTCCGAGCCGTCGACCCCGACCTCCGAGAGCCCGCCATCGTCGCAGGATGCACCAACCAAGTACGGGAAGCAGACCGACGCGTCGGTTGTTGAGCCCGAACGCGACCTGCAGGAGACGCTCCGGCATGACGCGTCCGTCGCTGCGGAGATGGGCGTCCGCCCTGCGCTCACGCGCACGTCGAGCCACGCGCCGCGGCCCGGCAACTCGCTCTTCTTCACCGTCATCTACCTCGCACCGGGCGACTACCACCGCTTCCACTCGCCTACCGCGTGGGTCGTCGAGAAGCGGCGGCATTTCGTGGGTGGGCGGCGTTGTCTTTATAATAATATCTTACTTGATAACTAACCAACACACTCGCTCGCAGGTGAGCTCTTCTCCGTGTCGCCGTACGTCGCGAAGCGCCTCGAGAACCTGTTCGTGCTCAACGAGCGGGTCGCGCTGCTCGGGCGCTGGAAGCACGGGTTCTTCAGCATGGTCCCCGTGGGTGCGACGAATGTCGGGAGCATCAAGGTCAATTTCGACCAGGCGTTGCGCACGAACGTCCGCGGGCGTCCGCCACCGCCGGGGACGTACTCGGAGGCGGTCTACTCGGCCGCATCGCCGCTGCTCAATGGGCAGCCGCTCGTGCCCGCGCAGGAGATGGGCGGGTTTTGTCTCGGGAGCACAATTGTGCTTGTGTTTGAGGCGCCGCAGGGGTTTACGTTTGACCTCAAGGCGGGGCAGAAGGTGCGCGTCGGTGAGCGCTTGGGGGACGTAGAGAAGGAAAAGACTGAGTAGCGTAGAGTTTTGCTAATTCAATCAATAATTTCGACCAACCGCGAGAGCGAGCATCCTTTTTGTATATGTGGGGGTGATAATAACAAGGTCAAGAGCGCGTAATTACTCCTGGTACGGGTAGGACAGCTTCGGTTGGTCTTTGCGGCGCCACATTTTTTTCCTGAGTGGAAGAAAAATAAACGGGACGAAAGTCGGAAGCGTACGCGCTTTACTTACTTTTTCTTTGTGGGAATATGCTCGGCAAAGACCTCGACGCAGTACTTTGTTTTGAACTCGCGGATGAAGCGTGGATCCCTCGGGGACGGTCAGAGAGGGAGACCTTAAATACAAAACACGCACCAGAGCTCACTCGCGATGCCGAGGTCCTTGGAGCAGCGCATGAGGGCGTTGCTTTTGCACGCCTCGGTGGCGGTGGGGATGCCGGAGGGGTCAAAGTACTCCTGCTCGCCGCGCGCAATAGCCACGAGCCTGTGCGACCGTGGTGAATATTTATTTTTGATAAACAAGATGCTCACCGGCCATGGCACACCAACGCGTATTCGCGACTGACGATCTTGGGCCCGACGTTCGTCTCGCTACGAGGAGCAAGCCCCCACGCGCCGGGGCCAAACGCGCGATTCAGAACGCGGCGGTACTTGATCTCTGGGAGATATATGAGGCCGTCGGGCTTGATCTCGATGTCGTTGGGGTCGAGCGGGGCGAGGAGCACGTCCGCGATCTCCTTGGAGAAGGCCTGCTGGGAGAGACCGGAGTAGCTCTTGGACCAGTCCGTCGCGGAGTCCTCTGGGAGGGCGAGGTCGGGGAGGGCGGCCGGAGGGTTTTCCGAGGCGAGCTTCAAGTCGGACACGGGGGGGAAAACGGGCGTGGTCGTCGTTGTGGACGACGCCGAGGACTGTGCACGGGCCAGAATTTGTCTGGGGACATGCTGGCGGGTAGCAGACGCGAGCAGCCTGCGCGCCAACACGCGAGCCAACGCCATGAGATATAGGAGGGAGGCTCGGTAAATAAATACATGTAAACTCATATTCGGCCATTCCACCACTACCTCCTAAGAATTCGGGGCTCGTGTACTCGTTGCGCCAACTAAAGACTACTTTGAATTTATCTAGAAAGACATCGACGACATGTCCGCGCGGATGCGGTTGTAATCTAAAAGGCCCTCGATGTTGCCTACAGCCGCCATGGCGAACTAAGGAGAATGAGGGGCGCGTGAGAGAAACAAAGACAAGAGGACTCACATCCTTATCCCACAGGTATTTCTTCGCGACGCGAGTGATGTCCTCGAGGGAGACGGCGTCCACTGCTTGCTCAATCTGGCGCGGGGACATGCGGCGGCCGCTGGTGACAATCTGGCGGCCAATATCCTCCGCGATGGCGGTGCTCCCGTCGAGCCCGAGAAGCAGCCCCGCTTTAAGCTGGCTCTTCGCGCGCTCGACCTCAATGCTCGTCGGCGCAATGCTCATGCGCGTCCACTCTTTCAGCGTGAAGTGCACGAGGTCGTCGAGGTTCATGAAGTTCTCGCTGACCATGTAAATCCCCCACAGGCCCGTGTCCGCGTAGCTCGTGCTGAAGCTCATGAACGAGTTGGCCAACGAGTGTTCGGCCACAATGTGCGACAAGCGCGAGGAAAGATGCGGCGCGGAGCCAAGGGAGCGATCCCAGTTGCCGAACACGCTCTGGAGAACCATCATTGGGAAGTAGTCGGGCGAGGACCAGCCGACGCCCTCGACAGCGATGGCGATGTGGGCGGACGCCGAGCTCGTCGTCGCGCAGGCGGACCTCGGAGCCGACGAAAGAGGTCTTGGGGCCGGCGGGGGTGCCGAGGGCGAGGGGGTGTGGCGACACGGGGAGCGAAGAGAAGTGTTTTTCAGCAAGCTTGACGAGCTCGGCGTGGTCGACGCCACCGGTACCGACGAGGACCATACGGTCGGCGGTGTAGTTGGTCTTGATGTAGGCATCAAGGTCGCCCCGCTTGATGGAGAGGATGTTGGCTTTGATAGGTTAAGTACTGCATGACAGACTATGGAACAGAGCTCACCCTTGGGGCCGAGGATGGTGCGTCCGAGCGGTTGGTCTAGATGAGATGAAAAGTCAATATGGAGAGTGGGATACGAGAGGGCCAGAATAAAAGAGTCAGACTGAAAAACGCCGGCACAAAGCGAGTCCTAAAAGGAATAAAGGTCCCCGCATCTTCTTTAGCGTGCACCAAGGGTATGAAAAAAGCGTACGAGACGCGGAGACGCGCAAAGTGATACAAGCGGAGGGGGGGGCGGGCATGGTATCCGCGGGTCCTCTGATGCAAGGAGTGTATGATATCCACGCGACTTCGGCCCTCTGGCGGCTGTTGAGATAGAAATTGGACTCACGTTGGAAGGCCACGGAATGCAGATGGTCAAAAACCACCTCCTCCAGCTGTTTATCAACCTCCTGCTGCTCACGCAGGATGACGTCCCGCTCGCGCTCAATGGCCGCGTTCTCGAGCTTCGAGTTTTGAAGTATGTCGCTGATGATGTCCACTGCGGTAGGCACGTCCTTGCGGAAGCTCTTGGCGTAGTAGACGGTCTGCTCTCGGGACGTGTAGGCATTCAAATGGGCGCCAATGTTCTCGACCTCGAGCTCCAGGGCATGCTGAGTGCGTTTGCCGGTGCCCTTGAATGCCATGTGTTCGAGAAAATGGGCGGTGCCGTTCGTTGCGTCAGTCTCTGCCCGAGAGCCTGCGTCTATCCAGACGCCGACTGTGGCCGTCTGGGCATGGGGATGGGCCTCTGTGGCCACTGTGAGGCCATTGGAGAGCCGCGAAATGTCGGTGAATGGGCCCGGGTTTTGCACGGTCGCAAAAGTCCTCAGAGACCGCTGAAAATGGAGAAACAGATGAATAGGAAATGCGTGGTGATAAAATACGACTGACCGGGCGTGTACTTCTGAGGACGCGGCTGAAGACGGCTCTCGAGACCATCGGCGCACCAGCGGGAAAGGAAGGGAACGGATTGCTTTGTCAGCCTCGGCTTCTTCCGGGATCTGCTAAGAATTTATTTATCTTGAACAGTCAAAATGCAGACTGTGTTGGCCTAAAATCCCTAATGTTGAGGCCCAGTACACCCCCGTGCTCGCCAACATGCATGTCATTTGCTTAGTCCTTTCACCAACTGTGTAAATTGTTCTGCACCAAAAGATTCGAGTCTCCCACACAAAGATATATAATTTATACAACATGTAAAATGAAACATTCTAGCCTTGTGAGTATCCTCGATATTGCCCCTGGGACTGGTATTGGTGCTGCGGTGCCGCCGCGGGCGGTGGCGGCGCGCCATATTGATACGAGACAGGCGGTGGTGGCGGCGGGAAGGCGCCGCCAAAGCCCTGCTGGGTCGGAGGTTGTTGTGGCTGGTACTGCTGATACTGTCCCTGCTGTGGTGGTTGAGCTTGTGCGTATGAAGAAGGCGTGTAAGAGCCCTGCGGGGGTGTGGGGGAGGAGACCCCTGAAGCCGGTGTCGTCGATCCATGGGAGGTGGGCGATGCAAACATGCCTAGGTGAGCGTAGGGATCGTTGGCGGGCGCTGGCGGTGGAGATGCGTAAGACTGCTGCGAGTATTGGTTGGGTTGGGGGGGCGGCGGCGGGAAGGATTGTTGGCGCGGAGGGGGAGGCGGTTGTTGCTGCGCATAGTATTGCTGAGGTGGCGGCGGAGGCGGCGAACTATATTGAGCAGGCGGGGGCGGAGGGGGAGCGGAAGGATAAGACTGCGGCGCCGGGGAAGAATACTGCGACGGCGGTGGCGGAGGATATTGCTGCTGAGGGGATTGGGGCGCCGTTGACTGCCATTGCGGCGGTGCCGGAGACCCTCTCAAGTTCATTCCCTGCGAAACTAGACTCTAGACTGCTTGAGGGCGGTTTGGCTGCGAGAGGAGGCGGTCCCGACGACGAGAACCGCTTCTCGCTTTCGAGCTTGGCTACCAGGCGTTCCCGCTCCTCGATGCGACCGCTAACGTATGCCTTGACGCTTCGTCGCAACTTGGCTGTTAGATCCGTCAGCTCGGTGTAGAACTGCAGGCCCTTCCTGCAGTGGGCAGTGAGTTGGATGCAGGAAACCAAAAAAATGGGACTCACGCTAAACCATCGCGAACTTCCTCGTAGCCCTCCCGCGCCCGTCCAAACCGCCGGATGCCCTCCTTACGCCTCTTCTCCTTTTCGTCCCACTTGCGTGCTGGGCTTCTGAATTCGGTGAAGTCCTTGAGGATTTTCCACCGCGACGCGATGTCTTGAAGCGCGACTTCCTGGTGGTGTATAGTCGCCGCAAGGCGCTGCTGATATGGCCGGAACTTTTCTAGCTCGGCAGCGAAAAGTGTCGGCTCGACCCCGGTGTTCCGACGATTCAGAAGGAGTAGATGTGAAACGTCGTCGTTTTGAACCTGTAAAAATGTTGAGAAATGATTTAAAGCACCAGAGCCACCAACCTTTTCCTTCAAATCCTTCAGCACCTCATTCCGTTCCTTCTCAATCTTCTTGAGCGTCGCCAGCCGCTCTTCAATCTCATGTACGAGCCCGGAAATCTTCTCCTTCTCCTCCCTCTCTGCCCGGTCTGCCTCCTCTCCGAGATCCAGCAAGCTCCCGTTGTTCTGCGTCGCGTTGTCGACAAAAAACTCGTCGAGCCTGCCCCGCGCGAGCAACTCTACGTCGGACCGCACGCCTTCCCAAAGCGCCTGAACCTGCGTATCGCTCCGCGCCGCCTCCTCCATCGCGACCACATGGGCCTTGAGATCCTGCCTCAGCGCCTTGCTTAGCCCCGCGCTCGGCGCCTGCGTCCATAGGTGCTCATATCGCACACGCATCATCTCGCACTCTCTGCTCTCCGTGTCAAGCTCCCGCGCAATCCCGCTTCCGGGATCAAGTTCGCCCCTCAGCGCGCCTTTGAGCTTTTCGAGCTGCGCAAACAGCGCACCGACGCCCTCGCGTCCCTCGATTGCAGAAATATCCGCCGCCCACCGCGCCACCTCCTGTGGAACACCGCCCTCGCCACCGCCGTCCTGCAACATCCCGCGGAAGCGCTCGAGGCCGGGCACGACGCGCAGCCCGTCGAGGAAGCTGCGCGCCTCGCCCTCGGCCGTGTCCACGCGCTCGACCTCCCCACGCACAAGCTTGGCCTTTTCCTCCGAATAAACCGAGGCACTCTCGTGCACGCTCAGCGGGACGAGGCGGCCGAAAAAGTCGGCACCGATGGTCTTTTGCACTTCGGGGGTGCCGTAGATTTCCTGGATCGGGATGGGCGTCGCGACGGTGAGTGTTGTCTTGGTCTCGATTGGTGGGAGGGTGTCCTGGGAGGGGATGATGGCATTGTAGATGAGGTCGTTCTCACGGCTGGCAGCGGCGCGGCGATCACTGACGAGCGCGACGTGTGCTTTGGCGAGGGCGAGCATGGACGAGCTGGCGTCGGCGGGGAGCGTCGAGGATGACGGGGCCGTGGCTGTGGCGGCGGTGAAAGTCGGGGTAAACGAAGAGCACAATCGCAATGCCTCTTTCGCGAGGGTCTCGGCGAGCGTGAGCCGCGCTAGGGCGTCGCCGTACGTACCCGCATCGGTGTCGGCGATAGCGCGGTAGTACTGCGCCTGGGATGTCAGGTATTTCGATTTGATCTGTTGCCATTAGCCGTAGCACGCAGAAGCTAATACAAGGGAAACAATACCTGAATGAGAGTGACCCAATGCCGGTCGAGGATATTCTGGCCCATAAACTCCTTGACCTCCTCGCACAACGTCGTGTACATTCCCGCGGCCTGCGACGCCATCTTGGATACAAGCCCGGCGCCCTTCTTCTCCTCGACGCACTTTTCCCAGAACACCTCTGTAGCCTGGGCGAGTATAATACCGACAAGGAATTTGACAACCTCGCGACTGAGGTCCTTACTCGGCGCGTGCAGGAAGTTCTCGTTGATGTAGGTGAGCATGCCCGCGCAGGTGCGAAAGTAGTAGAAGGCGCGCTTGAGGCCTTCGGGGGACGAGCGGTTCTGGGAGATTGCGATTGCGGAATGGGTGGAGGCGATCTGGAAGAGAATGGACGCCTTCTCGTACGCGATGCTCATCTGGGTGGTAAGCTTGTTCGTGAACGCGTCGTGCCAAGGAAATGTGACGCGAATCTCGGAGAAACGGAGCTCGAGGAGCTCGAGCTGGCCAAAGTACTTGTAGAGGAGATCCCTCGCGGTCATATCGCTGCCTGCGCCGCGCACTGCGTCCTGGCGACACCGCTGGAGAGACGCGCACTCTGCGGCATAGTTGTCTGGGTTCTCGCCGTAAGATTGGGCGATGAGATTGCGGATTGGGGTTGTCCAGTCGACCTCGTCCGTGGTCTTCTTGGGGATGGATATCATGGGTGATTGGGACATGGTGGGCAGGAGCAAGAGGATGAGGAGCGCCTGCTGCGCGCGCGGACGTTCGGAGTAATGCCGAGCCCTCTGTATGTCCTTGTTGAATTTCAAAGCTTCTGCAAAAATTTCTTGACATCCGCCATCGTCCAACCCAAACGAAATGGCATTCGGTGCGTCCCAAAAAAGTCAGTACACGCCAGTATACTCATTTTATACTACAGGAGACTCTGGTGGACGCGGTGGATTTGGTGGACGAGGCGGGGGACGGGGCGGTGGGCGGGGCGGTGATCGCGGAGGCTTTCGCGGCGGGCGGGGAGGCGGGGACCGCGGGGGATTCGGTGGTGGCGACCGCGGAGGGTTCCGTGGTGGAGGACGAGGTGTGTTTTTTTTTCTCCAATGTTTTTCGACGCTCATATCTATCGCTCAGGCGGAGGGGTGCGCGGCGGCGGCGGCGTAACATCGCGGGGCGGACGGGGTGGGGGCCGTGGAGGGGACAGGGGACGGGGCGCACGGGGCGGTGGACGGGGCGGGGCGCGGCGGGGCAAGAGGGGGGTCGAACACTGTCCTGGAGCCGCATCGACACCCAGGCGTGTTCATTGCAAAAGGCAAGGAACACATGCTCGTCACCAAGAACCTCGTCCCGGGCGAGTCTGTCTACGGGGAGAAGCGCATCTCAATCGAGGGCGGCGTCGAGGGCACCAAGATCGAGTACCGTGTCTGGAACCCCTTCCGGAGTAAGCTCGCCTGCAGGCGTGCTCGGTGGGCTCGACAACATTTTCATCCACCCCGGCAAAAAAGTCCTCTACCTCGGTGCTGCCAGTGGCACGAGTGTCAGCCATGTCGCCGACATCGTGGGGCCGGTATGTATTTTTTTTTCTTTCATTCGCCAAGATTGAATAATTATTTCTTTCTAGGAAGGCGTGGTGTACGCGGTTGAATTCTCGCCGCGGTCAGGCCGCGACCTGATCAACATGGCCAAGAAGCGGACGAACGTGATCCCCATCGTCGAGGACGCACGGCTACCGATGAAATACCGGATGCTCATCTCGACGGTGGACGTGATCTTTGCGGACGTCGCGCAGCCTGACCAGGCGCGTATCGTGATCCTCAATGCGGAGCACTTCCTCAAAGACCTCGGGCACGTCGTTATCTCGATAAAAGCGAGCTGCATAGACTCGACCGCGCCGCCGGACGTGATCTTTGCCGCCGAGCTGCAAAAATTAAAAGTCGCACGGTTCAAGGCGCTGGAGCAGGTGACCCTCGAGCCGTACGAGCGAGACCATGCGATGGTTTCCGCCCAGTACAGGCGGCATACCCCTCTGTGATTCTCTTGCTATATACTCTGTATCCATCGTATACTTTTTTTCCCTATATTTACCACGACTGTGAGACGCTTAGCGCTGGCAAAATACTTGTGATATCCAACACATGAACTTGGCAGTACCGGATTTTTTACCCCTTCGCACAATTACCACTTTGGGCGGAAAGCGCAACTGGCCCAAACAAGAAACTCATTCCCGTCCACCTTCACCATGGTCAGTACCTACCCCTTTCCCTTCTTTCTTTCTTACACCACCACGACATAGAGCGACAACGCAGGTATCTCTTTCGCGTTGTCAAGTCACATCTCGTCCGCTGACGCGCGCAGAGTACAAGGAAGCGTTCGCCCTGTTCGACAAGCGCGGCACGGGCGCCGTCCCCCGCGAGACCCTCGGCGACCTCCTCCGCGCTCTCGGCCAGAATCCAACCCAGACAGAGGTCGCAGAGATCGTCGCCGGTGCCCCCCGTGACGGTCCGTCCCAGTCGCCCTCGTCCCCTTTCTTTTCGCTCACAAGCTGCCCAAAGTCGACTACAAGACCTTTCTCGCTATTCTAAACCGCCCCGATGGGTTCAAACCCGCCGGCACGCCTGGTGCGGCTACTCTCCCCATTCATCGCTCCATCCATGCGCTAACGGCGCTCAGAGGAATTCATCCGCGGGTTCCAGGTGTTGACAAGGAGGGGAACGGGTTCATCGGCGCGGGCGAGCTGCGGTATGTGCTCACACAGCTGGGCGAAAAGATGACGGACCAGGAGGTCGACGAGCTGCTCAAGGGCGTCCAGATCGGCGCGTGCGTCCCTCTCTCGTTTCCATGCTTTCACAAAAATGCTAATGAGCTGTACAGCGACGGGAACGTCAACTACGAGTCGTTTGTGCGCACAATTCTTAGCCAGTAGTCTCCCTTGCAAGTGTATGAATATTACGGCCAACTACTAATTTTTGTGTCTAATCCTCCGAAACGTATCCGTCGTCGTCCGCGTCCCCGTTCACCGTTGACTCCGTCGCAAGCATCTGCACAACAAGCTGACCCCCCGCCCTTCAGGCACTCTATCTTGCCCACCGTCTCTTGTCCCCATCCAATCTCCTGCCGCGGGTATGCAAGCACGAGCCGGAAGCCCCACCACGCGTCCGGGCCCACCTCGCCCACCTGCTCCTCCATCGCTGCGCTCAAGTTCACCCACTCCATGTCCCTCAGGTGATACCTCTTCTCCCTCTCCATCTGCGAGCTGCGCGTCCACGAACGCATACAGCGCCGTCAGCGAGCGGCTCTCCGCAAACCGCCTGACAACGCGCCCGCCGTCCGGGAGCCGAATCGCGAGCCTCACACCCTCTGCGTCCTCCTTGTCTTGCTGGAGTGCGCGCCGCGACCACCGCCGCCACAGGCCGCGCTCCCTCGCCCGCTTCTCCCGCTCCGCCGCATTCCCGTTCTCTACGCGCCGTCTCCGCCTCCTGCGCAGCCCGCGCCGCCTCCGCCTCCCTCGCCGCGCGCGCGTCAGCCTGCTATGAGCGCCTCGATCCGTGCCCCGTCGCGCGCGGCCGTCTCACGGAACGCGCGGTCCTGCGCCTCTCTCAACGCGCGGTCCGCAGCGGCCGTATGCTGCGCCGCGCGCAGCCCCGCGAGGAACGGCCTGCACGCGCGGAAGAAGTTGTGTCTCAAGGTGCGCGGCGAGCGTCGCGGGGGAGGTAGTGCTGCTCGGCGGGCCCTGGTTGTCGCGAGAGCACGGTGAGCGTCGGCGTGCTCGAGGCGCGCGAGCCACGGCGCGGCTGCAGCGCGAGGAACGCGACAAACGGGTAGGTGGTCGCCTGAAGTTTGAGCGCGGCGCTGTGTGCCTCGCGGTCGCGCACGTCGCCACCCCAGACGAGAATATTGTTTGCGTGTAATAGGCGCACGAGCGTTGGGTCCGTCAGCGTTGTCCTGGCCGCATAGCATTAGTTTTGAGAAGTACTAGCATAGAAAAAAAGAATCGCGGACCGCTTAAACTCGGGAACATCGTCGTGCTCCTCGCTGACGAGCACAATGCACGCGATCCGGGTGTCGCGCTGGCACACGCGCAACGCGTCCTCGTAGGTGCCGAGGGTGAAAATCGGGCAGCACCTTGCGGTCGTTGGTGCGGTGGGTGAGCGTGGACGGCCCTGCTGTCCCCGCGTCGACGCCCGACGCGCTCATGCACTGCGCACCTGTCTCCTCCTCGAGCTCGCGCACCCAGCGGTCTGCGCCGCCGTCTCCCCTCGGGGGTGCCCGTCTCGGACGAAAACAGCGCGAGATTGAACGCAAACGGGCGGGGCAGGGGATGCGCAATACGCCAACACAAACCGGAAAAGCGTCGAAAGTAGTTGAAACGGCCCAAACGAGCAAATTAGAAAATGAGAAGGACCACGGCGGGGTGCGGGGTGCGACTGGCTGGTGCTGCTCGCTGTCGTCAATGTCAAACGGCTCAATGGGCAGGGGACGCGGCGGCGGCGGTGGTGGCCCCCGAGCTCGTGCCAAAACGAGTTCGGCGGCGCGGTGTACGTCCCCAGTCGACGGTCTCGAGGACGCCGACAGCGACATCGTCGTCGGCGGCGTTGGTGAGCTCTTTGAGCTGTGCGAGGGCAGCTTGCTGCTGGCGGGCTGAGCTGGTCCATGTCAAGAGGTGCTGGAACACTGCCACTTTCACAGCTTGCCTCATGCCATCCCAATCTACTCTCAACCCAGACGAGAAGACAAAGGTTAAAAGGCTGCAATCCCACCCAGCAGCAACAAGATCCAGTTCGCGGCCCTCGCACGCATATACTATGCACACCCCCAGCCAGACGAGTGGGCCTATACAGGTCTACAGGGGGCTCTTGCTTTTGTAAAGGACAGTACAAAGAATACCTTTGCTTTTCGCATGGTCGACCCCTCTCTGGTACCCGCGGCGTCATCTGGGAATACGAGCTCTACGACGGTCTCGACTACCACCCAGACAGAGCATTTTTCCATTCCTTTGCAGCAGATGTAGGTCTCTCTTTTTCGCTTCCTTTTTCACCCAATAAATAGTTATCAGGAATGCATGGTCGGCTTCGTGTTTGCAGACGAGAGGGAGGCTAAGACCTTTTGGAAAAAGGTCACCACAAGAAAGGACCCCAAGAGCTGTGAGTCGTCGCGTTCAAACAATCGACCACTTTTTCCTCACACCCAGCGAAACCTGCCTCGGAAAGAAGAAAAAAGGCGAGCAAGGGCGGCAAGATAGACAAGTCGATGATCTCCGGCCCTGCGTCCGGGTCTTTTGTCCATGTCGCGCACATGGGCTACGATGAGGACTCGGGGTTCACCTCGACAGGTGTCGATCCCTCCTGGACAGCCTTTCTCGGACAGCTCGAGAACTCGGGCATCGACAAGAAATTATTGCCCAGGAAATCGACTTTATCAAGGACTTTGTGCGCCAGCACCCGCAGCAGGCTGCTGCGGCGGCCAAGGAGCCCAAGAAACCCAAGCCGCCCCCACCTCCCTCGCGCCGCACCCACGCACAGACCGACAGCACTTCCTCGTCCGTCACCCCTGCGCCCCGCCACCACCCCCGCCCCGCGGCAGCCGCGCGTCGCAGCCACCGCCTCCACCCGTCCGCCCGCCCGCCCCGCCTGCGCGCCCCGCACCCCCGACATCTCAGGCCCCCTCCTCCGCCCGCACGCACCCCTCAACGCGCAACACCGCCGTCCCGCAGCCCCCGCCGCGCCCAACGAGCGCCGCGCCGCCGGGCCCCCCACCCCCGCCACGTCCCCCGCAGGCGGCGCAGCCCCACCGCCTCCTCCGCCTCCGCCTCCTCCTCCCCCATCGGTGGCGGCGCCCCTCCTCCCCTCCGCCACCGCCGCCACCGTCAGGCGCGGCGCCCCAGCCGTGCTTGCCGGCCCTC